>JABFOW010000568.1:0-11225 GCA_022817725.1 Archaeoteleia sp. ZL-2020 | reverse complement strand
TAGGAACATCACCAGCATGGCGGGGATACATAGGCCCGGACTTAGTCTTCGCCGGGGACGTGGTGGTCGTGAGAGCAGAAAACATAAGTATAGAAGATGATGGACGCTGCGCGTAATTCCCTCTAATAATTGAAATATACCGGCGAGAGAGAAAGAGACAGGGTGCATATAAGAAGAGCATGAATATGTCAAGATAAATTGCGTTTATTTAATATTTCAACAACGATCGCGAGGTTATTCGTGTTTTAAACGTCCGATATATAATATTATTTATTGCTCTTGTGAAATATAAGATTATATACACCATTTGATGAGCATTCATTTGTTGTAATTGTGATAATCAAAGCAGCTTCCCAAAGTTAGATTTATTTAGAATTTTTAAAATATTATCCTGTTTACTATCATTTGAAATTCTTTTGCTAAACATTTATGTAAATGAAAATAAAATGAATACATTTTATTAGCTACGAAATATCATAAATATAAGTCAAGTTTTGCATTTAAAATTCGGAGTTGGAATAGTAACAAGAATATTTTCATTAATAATATAATGTATCAGTACTAAAATATTTCATAACGAATATTTCATAATGTTTATATTTATTGAATATGTAGAGATGTATAATAATAAAAGATAAAATAAATTAACTGTACTAAAATATATAAAAATTAATGTGAAAATAATATCTAAAATAATTTTTGTAGATATGTAATATAAGTTTAATAACTCAGTTGTAATTGCGTATTTATAAATTATACGAAATTTGACATTTTAAACTCGTTAAAGGCTAGCATGATAATTTCATAACAAAATTTCTCTGAAATATGTGAAACTTTCATATTAAATTGAATTATTGCGTTAATTATTGCAACCGAAATATTTTAATATACGAGGTGTAAAGATTTCTTCAATAATTTTCCATCGCAATCAAATTTTATCGTTCAGTAAAAAAGCAATAAACTGATGGTGTAAGAATGAAAAAATGCAAAATTATGAAAATTGGTATTTTAAGGTTTAGGTCAGACAAAGTTTCCTCAAGATAAACACGCAATCGAGTCAGCCACGCGGGAATTAATATCCCGCGGCGCATATTCGTCTAGAAGGTAGAAGCCAATAAAAATGTATGGCTGATTATGATCTTAACGTAGAAAAGGTAGCTGCCAATCCGTACTCTTTGGCATAACGTATCATTTCTTTAAACGTCTCATGCACATAAATTTTCTTTGTAAAACGTTACAGAAATTTGATATCATAATTTCGTTACACAATTTCCTCGTCTTCATTAACCTTTAAAAACAAATCTGAAGTATCGCATAACGGTTTATTTTATCGGACTTTATCTTATATTTATCAACATTTTTGTGTAGAAAAACTGTTTATTTCTTCTTAGAGAATTTTATATCCATTTGCAGTAATAATAAGAATATGTCTCTGAAAGTTAAAACTTCTGATGGACTTAATATGTACCTTTGTCAGGAAGAAATAAAGTTCTTCGAGCAACTGATAAAGGTGATAGTCTTTGATAAGAGTTCGAAGTCCAAAGCAACGATAGGGGTGATATAATACTATAGGTGGGTGGCTTCGCCAATATGCCGCCGTCCATACATCACGCGAGGTCGACCCGACAAACTGGGGAAACCTGACCAGAAATATGATGTCATTTATATGGTAATACATCGGAATCCCGTCATTTAGATACTTGGATGATTAATGTCTTCGACAAGACAGAGCCAGCTGCTGCCCAAAGCTACGCTCGACTTTTCGCGCACGCTTCTGACGACAATTCGTGGCCAACTTAAGACTTGTTGACATTTCCGCGCGTTACATATGTAATACAAATTACAAAGTCGTTGCATATGACATCTTTATGGTTATTTTTAACAACAACTTATACAGTTTTATGAAAAACTCAGAATGCATTAGAAAAAATATGCTTTTTATTTACATAATTTAATGTACACTGAAAACAAATAATGTAGTTAATTTTAATGGCAGCTATGGATTTTGGTTGTGGTAACTAAAGGTATAGTTAATGTAAACAGTGTTTTATTTGTCACTCAAATTTTATATAGTTTTTCTCTGTATATGCGATGACAATCACTTTAAAATACTAATTACAATTGCAATTCTAATAATTTCCTATCTCAGCTGATGATAACCTGATATATTAATTTAAATAGTAATTCATAGTTAGTTTGTAACCGTAACGAAATCATTAAGAAATTGTTGGAAACATTCACAGATATAGTAATGCGTCAAACGCAATGTCACATGATTGGACGTGACATTGAACAAGTTTATTATGCAAGTTCAATGTTGTAGATTGTATTTGACACACAGTTTTATTCAACGCACTATTTCTGACACACGGTTTGGGGTACAGATTTATGCATTTTGCATTTGCATTTATGCATTTGACTAACTCTAGAATATTATTAACAAATTATGAACAAAAATTTATTTTAACACAGCTGACTTTGAAAAACTGATTTATGTAATCCTTTTGAAATCAATCTTTTACTTTGTATTATTTAAATACAATGTGGTTAATGGTTAATTCTTATCGACTCTGACATTCTCATTTTTAATTGGAGAAAAGCAATTTTTAATATATTTAAGAACTAAATATTTAGGGATTCCGGCAAATACTTCCCCGGTAAATTAATATTATAGAATGGGATACGTTTGAAGTATGTGGAAATGTTAATTTATTATGTGTATTCTATTGCATAATAATAAAATAACATTTTCTATTAATAATACATAATGGACTGCGGTTGTATTAGGTGTTATATCATTCTACAGATAAATGCGCTATTTATTTGTTTGGTATGAAGATGATTTTTCTAAAAGCTTCTTGATGCATGTTTATATAAACATTCTATACAATACAGTCCCATTACATATTGAGGTATATTATTATTCATTATTATAATACTTATTAATATTAGTTTTTATGTACATGTAAATTGTTATGTAAATAAAATGTTATGAAAATCGTTTTTTTATTTACATATAATACATTTGTAAATTAAATTTAAAATGATGTGCATTTTGTGTTAAAGAATTATTAGTGCAAATGTCAAATAACATTTTTCATTATTTTACCTGCCAATTATTTATTGCCTTTTATTTATTTCGATCCTTTTTTTAGACATTTTTCAAATAGTTTCTGTGCTATATCAAGATTTGATTATATCTGCTCGGACACATCTACCCTTGTCATAAATTTAACATAAAACTGATGTTATAATAAGTGCTAATAATTTTATTTGGAATACATGTTAATATTTTTTTAAATATCTAGAATTCATTTAGTAATCCAAAATATACTTTATTTATATTTGGTTAAATCATTTAGGTCAAATAGATGTTTTATAGAAAAACTCATAACATATCATAATCAAATGAACAAAATCAAAACATCAAAATGATTTAACAAAAAGTTTTTTGAATTACAACAAATCATTTTATTAACCAGATAAATTTCAGCTCATCTATACTTTATAGTTATTGTAATTACGATTTCAAAATAAAAAATCAGTCAATATAATATGCATGCTGTATTAATATTATAACTAAACCCTTGCCACCAAAGCTTCACTTTCTTTAGCTTTTATAGTTGCATGTGTCTTTGATTACTTCCACTTTCTTCTAGTTCATGTAACGTTTAAATAAAAATAGTCACAATAAAAATTGTCGTATAAGAGTGAAAGAACAAAAACGTGATTTCGAACTTTCCCAATACACGTATACTCAATCGGCAAGTCTCTGTGTCTCTCTCTTTTACATCTTCTACCCGTTTTTCCTTGGTCAAAAAGTTATCCTCTCCTTGCAGATACCAAAAAGCTCATTGATATTCCGCGAGTGCGACGGTTGCCGTGCCACTTTGCGAAAAAATGTGAACTTAATAAGAAAAGCCTCAAAGCAGAAGGAGAGCTTTTGTCGCCCTGCGACTCCCCTCAAGACTTCGCGCAGCGCCAATAATCTATTCATATTTTTTATCGGTAGCAATATTTGCCAATCTGCGCCGACAGATGCCGCAACTGCAAAATATGCGAAAATTCTTGTTACGAGTGTGCTTTTCTATATTCCGTTACGGTTACACTAATAAGAAACATAATACAGGAATATCGTGCAATTATATTTTCCGACACAAGAATTCCGTATTTTCAAGTGTGACTTTGTAGAAATCATTGTAAATATATTTTTATAAGCACAATAATGATACCATATATACAAAAACGATATTTTTATGTATATGTGTTCAGATAAAATAATAATATAGCCACACGAATAAGATTTAATATTGATTTAAAGTTTTGGGTGACATAAATAATAATAAATATATGTTACGTCTTTTCATCTACAGTTTGAACAGTATTGACTGGTTGCGGCGTTTTACCGCCATCGTGCGACAGACAGACGAACCCATAGTTCTTTTTGTCGAGTGATTCTTCGATACGTCGATAAAAGAGATTCCTACTCTTTCAGTAGAGTTAGAAAAATGTATTAACATTGAATAACGAAATCAATTGTTTTAACAAATTCAGCATTCTTTTACTTTTGCATAATTTGAAATTATCACGTACAAATTTAATATAAACATTATACAAAAACACAATTCTGTATAGTTATGAATATGATGTTTCTTAGAAGTTGAAATTTATGCGTTATAAGTGATTATGATTAAATATTTGGATATAAATAACAGTTACACATTAATATTTATTGTACAATTAAAATTTGTATGGAATATAACGATTGATATAATGAAAAGTAATACAGCATCGAAAAAGCAACATTCTACAATCGAATTTGAAATTCAGGCCAAATAAAAGAAATAAAAAGACGAGTATTTGTTTCATCTCCACCTTACCGCAATAACCCAATGAATTCCTTCGATCCTCCTCAAGCGATTGCGAGAATTTTGTTTCTTACGCCTCGGAGGGTCCTGAACAAAAAGTTTGATCGCTACTCGGTCAATGAATCTTCAATGCAGTCGATGGTCGATTCGGGGCTAACCAGAAAAGACTCTCGTGAGAAAATTGCGCACGAGTCATTGTCCCCTCAATCTCGTTCGCAATACTATTGTTACACAAATTTGAAATCTACTGATTAATTATCATATAACAGTGTTCGTAATATTATTCATTTATCGATATTATTTCAAGTCAATTCATTTGCAATATTTGTAATAATTTAAAGAATAGTTGAAATACATTTGACGTTGACATTAAACATCTAATCAAAGTCTCGTTCACTGAATGATATTTGTAATACACCTGATGATAGGAATTAAACCTATAATTCATTTTTAATGTACTCTTCGTGGCTTGATAAATATCTTGTAACATGCGCTGTAATTAAGACGTTTCTTCAATGAATATTTCAAATCAATGGAGAATCGAACGAGACAGGAACTGTCGCAAAACTATAGTTTGTCACTCATTGACTCATAACTCACGTAGTAGTATAAACGACCTTCGTGTCCATTCATAATCGTTTGTCTTCGGAGCAGTCGCTTCGAATTGCAATGTGCGTTTTAAATTACATTCAGTTTATACGATATGCATTAATGTGCAACTGACAAAAATTCGTTCAATTTTAATTTCGATACGTATAAAGTCCTAGTTGTTACCTGGTACTTAAAAATATACAATGAACAATTATTTTGTACTCAAAAAATTATTATATTAATATCACCTTATTGTTTTAACAATTATTTATATCAATTACGATTAAGTCACGACCTACTTATTCGTTATTAATTCATAGATGACCGTTTTTTTACCAGAAACGGTTGTAATAATTGTACTTTATACAGTGCGATCATTTTTATCATCTTCGACGTTTTTCAATAAAAAGATCTTACTGCTACAAAAGCTCGGAGATATGCGTCATCGAACTCTTACATCTAATCGCTTGCGTCGGGTCACGCCAACTTCACTTTTCCAACCGTCGGTAATCGATATGTCACGGAGAATAGCAGCACAGAACTCGACTGTATAATCTTCGCCGATCTGGATCGTTTAATCAATTCCTTTTTTCGTACTGCGTTTTTGTAAAATCACACCTTGGTCTCGCTCCATGACGATTAACGTGCCCTAAACGACTATGCTCTGTTCACTATTTTTGTCAATGAAATTCAATACAAAAATGTTTTCGGAATATATAAACGTCTGTATTCTGAAAGTTATTTATTTTTCACATTGTCTTATGTGCAAAAAATCTGTACCAATATCAATTGTTATATAAATACGCGAACAACTTTATTATCGAACATGTACTTGATTTGATTATAAATTAAAAAGTATCGGTCTTGTAATAATATCACAAAAAATCAAGATGGCACTAACATTTATTATATGTATTAATCTATTTAATTTTGCAACAAATTTTATTATTAATATTGTTACTATTCCAGAATAAAATTAAAACTACTCAAGTTATTATTAATTTCTATCAGTAACATGGATTCGAATCGTATTTGTAGAATTCCATAAAACAATTGGCATTTTAAAAGAATAAAGTGAAGAGGAAATCGGCCGGAAAATACGTAACGGACGTTTAATATTGCCATGGCTGCCAGGATCAGAATCTGTAGCAGATGGGGAGTCGTGTAGTTCCTCTTGCTTCTTTGTCCGTCTATCTTTGCACATAACTCGCGGCATCGGAGGGTAGGAGAGGGATGAGTTTAAAAAGCCATTTCGCGATACAGACGTCACGGGGGTGCATCTTTTTTGTGGTCGTCGCGAAGCAAGGACCCGTAACACTCGTACCTTCGCCGATTTCGTAATTGTCAGTTTTCCCCGCTGATGTCAGTTGTTTCCCTGCATCATACGGATGACACGTATTACGGATAAAATATCTCGGTTTTTTGTTGCATGTCTGTCTTCATATAAAAAAAACTCAAATACTCTGTTTTATTGCGATAGATCAATTTACCATTTGTTCAATTTCTTTTCAAAATCAATTAATGTTGTTATAATTGTATTAAGCACGTAATTTAAACAATGCTTTTATAGTTTGTTTTAAGTAATTAATTTTTGTTACAATACATTTAATTACGTTGTTTAATAAAAGCTTATTGTAAGTTTTTCGTTAAATAAACGTTTATATTGCTTTAATAAGTAAGATCAATTTGTTTTACTTTCCTGTAATGTTTAATACGACTACGTTATCCATGTTATAGTCTGTTCCAGCAGCGACCCGTCATAAATCCACTTTCGATTATGTTATCTAATGGGAGTATTATGCAACATGATTGCTGGCTTTAAGGCGCTGTCGGTACAACATCGAGGGGTAGACAATGATATTCATACACCGCGGATAAACCGGTGACCAAAGACGAATCGAAGGCAACGTTCGGAAAGTGGGGTTTACATTAAAATTAAAAATGTCGCATTTGTGTTCTTTTAATATGAATATCAATACAATAATGTGTTCTATTTTCTAATAATACTTAATGATGCGTTGGAATTTCAAATTAACCTTCTCCAAAGACTGCGATGTGGTTGGAATTTCAACCAATCGTCAAACTGTTCGAAATAATGCAGTGCCGTTTCGAATTTAAATTCAACGTTTAAACCAAATTCATCACAGCAATTTCGCAAAATTGCTATGTTACAACACGATTAACATTTTCATGCGCGGTATACATCAGTACAAGTATTTGTATTTATGTACACATTTTTGAATAAATTAATAACTTTTGGATTAGTAATTGTATTTGGCATTTGTGAAATATTCAATTTCTAATACAAACCGAATAATGTGAAAACTCTTTATTTATTAACTTAATATTTATAAATATGAATTAAGTTATCTCATTTTACAATTGATTGACAGTTATACAAATAAATAATATAATAAATGTTGTTAGTGATTGTGTTATGAATGTTATGTTTATATTTGATTTCAATAGCAATAATAATTATTATAATTGAAATATGAGATGCGGTATTAGTAATATAAAGTTGTCTTGAGTGTATCAAATACAAGAGGACGCATTCCCGAGGCGGCACTTGCGAACATACATAATTAAATGTGGTCGTAGAGATGCTCGCCCAGTCGAGCCAAGGGAGAGCGAATGCTTGTACGCGGATTCAGATTAGGTCCAAGAATTATGAAGCGAGTTAAATCAGGCATGCGATTACATCGTTGCACGGTTATCTGCCCTGCCTTCTCCGTCGGTCCCTTTTAGTTATATTTGCTACATTAAGATAAGAATACTCCGGTTAGAATCGAGCCACCTTCCGAGTTTCCGTATATGCCACCGGAAGTCGATACAAACACGAGGAAACAATCACACAAAACTTTATGAAATATTTTCTTACCTTTGCGAATCTTCATACGCATTTTAACCAGATTTTCTCTGTACGTTTTTTGTTTACTGAGTTTAATATAATTTATTTCAGTGGTTTCGTTATATGTAATTTTAGATTTGAAAAAAACCTGTGTATAAACTTTTTAGGAAAAGAAAAATAAGGAGACTTATAAATATGTTAATTTTAAGAAAAGTAGCAATGCGCCTGACAGTGTATTTATAAAAGATATGTTTCGTAGAATTTGTGGAATTAGCAAAAATTAAAGTAATACTATTGAAACTAATAATAATATTATACAGAAATTAAATTGTTAATAAATGAAGCTGATTTCTAAGATTGAATTTAAATTGATATACTATTATGACATTATGTGATATTGTTTAATTTGGTATACTATTATGATATTGTGATATTTTTTGACTTTTTGATGATTTATGAAAATAAATCTTAAATTAATCAGTAATAACCTTTATTTCTTTTAATATTAATTTATTTGCTGCTACAACCATATTTGTTATTTGACACAAACTGCAGTAATTTTTACAATAAAATTGTATACAAATGTTAGAAAAATGATAAATAAATATTATGTCAATTCACAGAAATCGCGAGAAACATATATAAAAAGTGGTAATAAAAGTATATTGCATTTAGTAAGATATGTATAATGAAGATAAACTGGACTATAATTGTCACAGAAAAGGATATGATAATTAGAAAAAGTGTGGTATCAGTCGGTTAATGGGCTGATGTATACGGAGCAGCGTCATTTCCGCATCGCGTGACGCAATGCAAGAAAGAAAAAAGCTTCGACACAGTCCAGTTGCCATGCATGTGACGAAGTGGCCTCGAGTTATTTTCGCGGAAGGGAGAAAAAGCTGGGGATCAAGTCAATTGGACTGAGCACGAGGATCGCAGAAGGGTCAGTCGAGCGTGCGAGTGCGAAGGTATTTGAAGCTCGAAAGGTCGAGTACGCACGCTCGGCCGATCGTTGTGCCTGGGGCCAAATCCCCTCGGGGCTGCTACGACGAGACACGAAAGAAAAGCCTCCTTCCCTCTTCAGGATCAAGCAAGATCGCGACTCGCGACACCTCATTTCCTTATCTTTAACAGGCCGTTACTTGGTGTATCTTTTACTTACACCTTGTCCAAAGGGAATTTCACTTTTCTATCTGGCACAAAAAATGAAGCGGATTTCGAAGATTGAATCCTTTTGATATAAAAGAAAATGGTGATTTTTTGGGAAATATTCAAGTTTGATGTAATGTTAATATTATTTTAAAAGTTGCGAATAATATATCATAATAAAGTAACACAAATTTCCAATGTTTCTTTTATATATAAACATACATCGCATATAAAAGTTACACAAAATATGTGTAATGTGAAATGTTCGTTTATGATAAAATCTATAAAAGGTAACGGTTTAATATCATAATTTATTAATAGAAATAACTATGAAAATAAAAAACAATGTGTTAAAACTGTTAATTTTGATAAAATCTTTGGGAATCGTCGCAAAGAATAAGAAAGTGTCCAAACCATTAGGGCACGAGATCCTATCAACGTCTCATCAGCATATATAAGAGCATATCAAAAAGTCAAAAAAGATCGAGGGGTACGTATCGGCATTCGCGACATGACATAGGCAGAGCGGAGGGCCAAGACCATCAGTCAGAGCGAAGCTTCATGGAGGGTGATGTCCATTTGGCATCCCGCCCCGCCGGCCAATAACACCCCACCTGTCCCCCTCGACACAACCCCGCGATCCGTACTCGTGCCTTCCGTGAAAAATGATCGTTCCTAAATTGCCCGCTTACATGATAAATATACAGTTCATGTCTACGTATATATTTTTCCTCTGTCCAAAAAAAGGTTTCCTTTACGAATTTGTTTCTACTCGATTATATTTGATTACAGGATTTCCAACTGAAATTCGATATAATTGAAAATTAGTTTTAACGCGTTTCTGATATGACGCATTAATTATATTGATTCGTATAAATGATTCGGAATATGCACCCAAATTGTATAACCATATATATTACAATGATGCAAAAATATGATTAAACACTCAATAGATTACGTTACATTTGTCATTAGTTTCATTACACTTTACCTACATTTTCAAATTGCATAGCTTCTTAACATTTAACATATTACAAATCTTGTTGAGACAATATATTTCCATCATTGCTTCTAGAAATTTATAAATGAGAATAATAAGTATGACGGAAATATAACAAAGGAATATAAATATAAAATCTCATTGATTATTATTGATACATTTTAATGGATAGAAAATTTTAACACTGATATTGTTCCAAAAAATTGCCAAAGTTTATTTTAAAATCCATATTTACACTATTTGTGAATATTTAAGAAATTTAACAGTATATGATTTGTATTTCCACTCTGCGATTCGTGATACGTTATTATAAAAGTGTACTTGATAAAACACCGATAGTTGTCGTTAAAAAATTATCTAGATACGATGGGGATCGTAACCATTCGTCAAATTAGTGGACGACCTTGAGTCTTCCCCGACGTTTGGGTTTTGGAATCCTCAAGGATCAGGATGTAAATGACCTACCAAAGGAGGGGAGTATTTCGTAGACGGGACCAAGGCATTTCTGATATCGTCCTGAGGATTTATGGACTCGAGACGAGCGTGCGTGAAAACGCGTTCCAATGTCACGTCTATTTGCAAAGCGCGATTTAAAGCACCATTCTTCAATCGCTCGCGCGCTTTAATCGAGTTAGATATGTTTTTCCAAATGCATGTTTGTTTTATAAATACGCACAAGAAAACGTATAGGGACAGTGCTATTCGCCTGGCAATCAACGAGTTACTTAGCTCAAGTGCTTCGCTAGAAATTCGCAGCACATTCAGA
>JABFOW010000567.1:0-11234 GCA_022817725.1 Archaeoteleia sp. ZL-2020 | reverse complement strand
GTTTCGGTAGCAAATATAGTAGCAAATATACAACGAAATAAACAAGAAATATAAAGGAAATAATAATCAATCCTATTATGAGAAAGATGTACAAGCTCAGAAGTGTAATCAAGAAAAATGACTAAGTCTATCATAAATAGAATTCAAATCTTTAGTTTCAACTTGGGAGTTAATAGGAGTAATTTGTTTTTTTATGTGAATAGTTTCAGAGATTAATCTTTTATGTAGATTGTGTTCTCTATCAAGAACTTCAATATTCTCCCAATCAAAATCATGTGAATTATTTAACCGATGTAATGAAACAACTGAGTGAAAAGAATGATGTTTTCTAATATTATTTCTGTGTTCATTAATACGAGTATTAATTACAAGTCAATTTTAGTTTTCTCTTTATGAGTTTTGATAAATGAGTTTAATTTATTGTTAACATTATTAACTGTTTTTAAACCACATTTATTATTAATGTAATTAATCTTTTCTGACAAATTTTTAATACAAGGTATAGATACAATTTTGGTTGTGGTGATATGATCAGTGTTTTTTCTTCCTGTATTATTAGAATTGTGCTTGAGAGTGTGTAATCGTTGGTTTATGTATTTATTAATAAAGACAGAAGGATATTGATTGTATTTTAAAATGTTCTTGACAATGTCAATGTTAGAGTTGTGAAATCTATTATCAGAAAGAATGATTTCTCTGTCTATTAAATTATTAATAACACTAATTTTAGATTTTAAAGGATGATTAGAAAAGAAGTTGATATATCTTTCAATAATAAATTTTTAACTGATTTTAAATGTTTGGGACGATTCCAAGTTCTACACGGTTAATATGAACATAGTCTCAATTCTACACCTTTAATCTGTACACCGTCTCAGATGTTCACGAGAATGTATACATAGTCCCAAGTCTACACAAGACCGCATCTCAATCCTACACCGTCAAACTGTACACCGTCTCAAGTGTACACGAGAATGTATGCACAGTCCAATTCTATTCGAGAATGTATACACAGTCCCAAGTCTACATAAAACCGCGTCTCAATCCTACACCGTCTAAATCTACACCGTCTCAATCCTACACGTCAATGTATACATAGCCTCAAGTCTACACAAGATCGCGTCCGAATCCTAGTTTAATCGTGTAGGCTGTCATGCTAGATCGTGGGTTGAGTATCTGTTTGTTTCCTGGTTCTTCTAACGTATGTAGTAAAGGACAGAAACGTACTGCAATCACCTTAAGGTAATTCGTTACTCGCCTGCGGAGTTCAAATCTTCACATTCCCGTGAATTTGAATTAATATTTTTTCATGAAAATATATCTTTCCATTCTTTGTGGTGTTTTCAAGATATAAATCAAATTTGAAGTATATTCATTATTTTTGGAATGCGTAGCGAATACGCTCGATTTCTTTTAATTATTTATCGTTCAAAAATCGACAAAAAACGAGCGTATTCGTCACGCATTCAAAAAATAATGAAATTACATCAAATTTGATTTATATCTTTGAAATACCACAAGGAATGGAATGATACATTTTCATAAAAAAATATTAATTCAAATTCATGTAATTAAAGAAAAACTGGTTTTTGCGGGAATCTGAAGATTTGAACTTCGCAGGCCAGTGACGAATCACCTTAAATGTTGAAGCTTATGCTGTTACAGGCCATTAACATAATAAAAAAATTTAAAACTGGTATCATAACAAATTTCATCTTTAATTAATGTAGTAATACATTATTATTGTAATGATTAATTTAATAATTCATATTAAAGAGTGTACTTATAAAATTAGAAACAAATATACAACAAAATATCATTAACTTTTTATTTCAATTGGAAATAATATAATGAAAAATGTTGCCAATCTTATTTAAATAAACATTAAATACAATTTTGTATGTAATTTTAATATTATCTTTTAGTTACCATCTATATTTCTATTACAAAAAATTACAAAAGAATTCTCCACTACATCATCAAATATTTTTAATACAACCAAGATGGTCGTTTATCGCCATGAGTAAATAGATCCCTGCCAGTTTTATCAGCATTATCTTTTGCCTGTTGTGCAGTTATTGTCTCATTTTCACTAGGATTTATTGGCGAACCATCTGGTTGCAGTTGTTCCTTATCAAAGTCTTCAATTATTTTATTTGCATAAATTTTATTAAACAGTTCCTGGGGTGTAAATTCTGGCTGCTTAATGTCATCTATATTGTATGTCACATAAGGTTTTAAATTAAAATTTTCTAAGGAAGGAACAATAAGTTCTGGAATTCTTTCAGGGACTATAATGTAATCACCAAACTCATTTCGGACTCCTGTATCTCGTGTTCCACGTTCTACAAAAAATTGATTTTATTGTATGAAAATATAATAGTTCCATTTGTTTACAACTAATATGTTATAAAATAATAATAAAATATCTCTTTGTTATTTAAAATTTATAATTTATAAACAGTCTTTACTTATACCATACATGGCTTGAACACAAGGACACAGTCCAATCATAATAATTTATTGTTTTAGCACATTTTTCAATCGAATGAAATATAATGAATGTCCATTTAAGATTTTATTTACTTATAAGCTTTATAAAAGACTATATATTGCTTAGCTTATATATTGAAAAACTGTTTTACTTATGCAAGTAAAAAGTTATAAATAATCATATGTCCTCATATCCAGGCCTCAGATAGTGTGAATAGACATTACCTAATTTATACAAAAAATCTGTGCACTGTATATATATTGCATTCTATATATTTTTATCATACAATATTTTGATTATTCATGTAAAGTATTTAATAATTTATGAACAATCTTCTATAATTCTGCGAGGTTCTTACTGGAAACAGGAAGTCCACTTGTATTTGGATATTGTGCCTGTGCTTTTTTAAAATGATCCAATCCTCTCTTATTGATAATCGGAAATTTGCGAAAATTGCGTTTGCCATGATTTATGCATGTAGTTGATATTCTTCTCACAAAAATAATTGTTGAGCAACTCATTTCGCGACAAAATACAAAGAACTTATTATTTACTTTATTCTTTCTTTTTTTATTGTAACTGATTATTACTGTTAAAATATTGTCGTAGTACTTAAATTGTAATTATGCACATTTTTGGTTATGTTTTAGAGATGAAACAAAATGGCTTATTGGATGCATAATGCAAATCCTGCACAACGTCGATTATGCGCGAAATATTTTCGTGTTCAAGACCGTTCGGGGAGCTTCTAAAATGCCGAATCTTCAAAAGACAAATGCTCAAAAAGCCGAATTTCAAAATGCCGAACCTACCAAAATGCCAAATTTTTAAAATGACGTATATTTAAATTGACGAATGGTTAAAATGCTGAATCTATTGATTATCATATAAATAACAATTTATTTTCGAATTTGACATTCGAAAAATTTGGCATTTTGAACATTCGTCATTTTAAGTATTTGGCATTTTAATCATTCAGCATTTTAACCATTCGTTAATTTAAATATTCGTCATTTTCAAAATTTGGCATTTTGAAATTCGGCATTTTGAGCATTTGGCATTTTGAAGATTCGACATTTCAGAAGCTCCCCGTAATTGCGATAAAATTTGTCTTTTTACGCTTATAGGTCGGAAATAAACATCGCAATTGTGAAACTATCTCGACTCTTTAAGAAGCATTTATAAACTGGCCGAGCAATGTGTGTCATTGACCGCGCCTGATTCATCGCTGTGACGTATTTGTGCCATCCAGTATACGGATTTATACGTCACAGATGAATAAGAATAAAAAATGACATCGGAGTGAAGCCAATATAGTCACATTGTGATACAAAGTAACAAACGTTAAGTTTCATATCACAACAAGCTATAAGTGAATTAGAGGTGGCTGCTACTAAACACTGTTGACCTCTAATACTTAGCCAGTTACACGTATAGTATTGAGTAGACTGTACTGAATTAGCTTAAATTTGGCAGATTCAACATAAAATTTTGTTGGTATTTCAGTAACAACATTTTATTTAGAAATTACGATTATGCGATTATTGCACAATTATGATACAATTTTAAGGCAAAAATCTATTTAAAAAAAATGGGACGACAGTAAGCATTGATCTGCGTATGGATAATCACAACGTCAGAGCCTTGACCGTTGTTCTATCGACGATCTTGATAATTAGTTTTAAGATCACTTTTGTTTTATGATTGTAAAATTATGACTGCTTCTCAAAATTATTTCTTAATAATTGTGAAATTATTACTTTTAATATAATATCCCAATAATTGTTATAATTTGTAAATTTAATTTTCAAATAATTTATAATGGCTAAATTTAATTTCTACATAAATCTCCAATAATTTGCTACTAATTTCTAAATATGATTGTGCAATAATTGCATGCAGTCTTCATTGAGCAGCAGTTATGCCGAAATTATATTTGCCAAATTATTTTCTGATATTATAATTTTGAAATATTACTAAATATTATTAATAAACGATTTTTTAAAAATATATTATATGTTGTAGATTTTCTTTAATAAAATATATATTGTGTCTCGTTTGATGACAAAAGTTGTGTATTTTTGGCAAAAGTTTGTAATTTTGTTATATTTCATTTGTTTCATATAATTATTGCTCCTGAATAGTTGCATGTTCCTATAAATTTTTGAAGATTGAGTAAAATTAATAACCTAGGTGGATTAATTAAAGTTTGTAAAATAACTCGCTGCATTCGCCACGTTTTGAACGGCGGACTTGGAAGAAAACGGACTCCATAGAAAAGGAAATCCGAGTGTGACATGAGTTACTTTGATTGGGAGCCTCACTAGGAGGCAGCACATTCAGCGCCACCACCGCTGCGTATGACTGCGTCCGATTCAGTTTTGTAACGTTACAAATTGTAGCTACATGTCTTTCTCGAATTATTTGTCAGCCTTTTACCGTTTCGTTGGTGCGAATGAGACTCATTGATGATACACTGATAAAAATATATGTAAAATTACACACATTTTACCGTACGGGTACTTTAAAAATAAACTACCCGTCATGTAAAATGAAATTACACTATAGGTAACTGACAATTACATATTTTTAGTAACATTTTGCAGGCATTCTGCGAAATTACAGAATTTATAGGAAAATACTGCGCGTTAGTAAATAATTACATGAAATGTGTATAATTACTAAACTAATGTAAATTTTTACCGAAATAATGTATTTTTTAAGATACCGAATTTAATGCAATGCGAAATATAGTTGATAGCAGAGTGATATGTACGAAGTCGGGACGTCGGTAATGTAGTAAATGTTTCGAAATCCTAAAGTTGTTGGTTCGTTTTAGGATTAAATTAAGTATCTACAATTTCTTAACTGTTATTTAAATGTATTACTTTTAAAAATATTGAATTTTTGTTCTATTGACATATTTTCTTTGTTTATAATCTGTTGATTTAAAAATGAAACATTTTGTAATGCTCCGTCCTGTCCCCCACACCCAACATAACCTATAATGGCATTATCAAATGCATTCTAACTAACACAAAATATAACAAATTAAAAGAAATTAATATTAATAACAATTTTCATAATAAACAATCTTTTATAATAAACAGACACCGGTAATTACATTATCGGTGAAATTCTATATGGCATTACTTAATCGTCATTGACGTTTACCAACGAATATGTAATTTGTCATTGAGTATGTAATTCTGCATTCTTCATGTACTATTTTACATTTTTTCTGTAAAATTACAGTGCCAAATCTTGGTTACTGTTTTACATCAATTGGTACTATAATTTTACAAATATTTTTTTCATTGCAAAATTGATATTTGTAGTGTTGTAATAAAAATTGTTTATCTGTAATTAGTGTTCTTAAACGATCAGGATTTGAGACGTCTACTTGAATTTAAAAAAAGTATATATTCTGTAATGTTTTTGCATTGAGTCATTGAATTTAAATGTATAAAGGTCTAACATCAAATTAAAATTACTAAAAGGTTTAATTATGGTTTAATTACATTTGCATCAAATGCAGTTGACCTTTAATCCGTACTGGATGCAAATTATACAATAATTCAATTAAGTCAAATACATACGAAATGCAGTGGAATCATATTATCAAAGTATGCATTTGAATATATCTTGCGTAAAATGCAGTTGATTTTGATGCATATGAAATACAAATTAATGCGAAAGTAGAATGAATTATTGTTAATATAATTATTGGATTCGAATTTGCAACGTATTCAATTTTTTATTGATCATTCAATTAACTATAAATTTAAACTAAACGTACATTAATTAAAATACAATTTTTATATAAATTACACACATATATATATATATGTTGGTAGAAAATCCTTATAATTCGATGAATTCCAAATAATTGCAGTCAACTAAATTAATCGAATACTTTATAGCCGAACCTTGGTCTCATACGAATATTTACAACTGTAACACTGCATTTATTTGAGATCAAAGTTGCGAAACAGTCGTTGAGAAATGCCGAATTAAAAATAAACCGTTTCAAAATAACTTTGTGCAAAATATTTTTCGTAGCTCGTCAGCAGCAACGTAAAAATGTAACTTATAAATGTCTCGTAACGTTGACCTCCCAAGCCGCGAAACTGATGCACAGGCACATTTTCACGAAAGTGTTATATTACATGACAATCGGATCGATTTACAAATGCAAATTTTCGCTGAATATAAACACGATGGTATTCGGTGTTTAATATATGTTTGAGAAATTTTTTTCTTGAACTTTCTTTTATTAAAGAAAATACAGAAATCAAAGAAATTCTTAAAAGTCAATTCTTCATAATACTCTATTATATTAAACTATATTACGTAGCACTAAGTATATTACATTGGCATTAAAATCCCTTGCTGACATGACACCCATCTCCCGTCTTCACTTATCTCTTTCTACCAATCATGGTAGAATCTCTTTTCATTTACTCTTTTTCTTCTCCTTTCTCTCATCTGAATCTTCTCTTCCATTGTTATTCCTAATTCTTCTCATCTCTCTTCTCATTATTTTTATATCCTGCCCTCCTTCTCACCCCCCCCTTCTCTGTACATCTTTCTCTATCTTTCTGCTTCTGTCAATGACACTGCCATGTCTCGATTCAGACATTTGTCTTTTGGTTTTATTTACTTTGGTTCACTTCTTTCATCTCTTTTCTCTTAATTGCTTCTTCTTCTCCCTATCCAGATCTCTCTTTACCCATCCTTTTATGTTTCCCTCCTTACTATTTCTTATTCTGACAACCTCTTCCACTTCACGCCTACTTCCGGTTTTTACCAACAAAATTTTTACGCCCTTTTTCTGGCAATCTCTTTTACATCAATTATCTGCACATCTGCCTCTAATTCTATCTTTATGTATGTTTCATTAGCTTGTCATCTTCGTTTCCAATTATATTCTTTTCCTATAATCTTTTTTCTATCAATCCAATATGTTCTCTTTGCTCCTATTTTTCATCTCTTCTCATCATTTCTCACTTTCGTTATCTCATACCATTTTTCTTCCTTTTCTGTTTTATTTATTTTCTACCTGTTTCTGTCTCATTTCTCATTATTTTTTATTTCTTTTTCTTCCTCCTTCTTCCCTTCTTTCTTCATATTTCTGGTCAACTGTCATCGTCCTCCTCAAACGTTTCTTTATCTGTTTTACTTCGTTTTCTAGTTATTATATTTGTTACATTCTTTAACATATATTTAAATTATCAATTTGAATAATCAAGAATAGTTTATAACAACAAATACAATATTTAATAATTGATGACATTTCTTATGAATATTTGACAGGTCAAACATATAATAAAGCGACTCATGTGTAATTGATGATGTTATTAATAACATGTTGTAGTTTTCAAGTAATTGTGTCATTAGTGATGTAACAAACAACATTTCTGTCAAATTTGCAAATCAAATTTATCATGTGTACCTTTGTCGTACAACAAAAACGCATTTGGAAAGAATTTCATTCATAATCGAATACTGAAATATTCATAACATGATCGACAGTTAGGTCCGACCGCGACCAGCATTACGAGTATTAGTGTCAACGCAGCGTTATACTTCGCTACGCGACGTTGTGTTTGCAATAATGACACGCGCGTGTCACGTTGGCGCATAATAAGGTATGTACTGTCGCATTTCACACTCAAACCTCAATATGCATACAATTTTTACAATTGCGCGCATTTATATTCTGCACATACGTTTAACTACAAATAATTAATATCGTTATGGTTAAAAAAATAACTGTAAATATTTAAGACGATTAAACAACAAGCAAATAACGATTAAAAAATAAACATACAGAAACATACATAAAAATATTTCACTGTCAAAATTATACTTTTTAAAAATATTTTATAAAATTATTTTTATAAAATGTTTTAGTTCGTGTTAATTTTATATATATATATTGTTAAATGATTAATGAATGAATTTTATATTTTTAAGATGATGAATTTTTAAGATGATGAATTTTTAAGATGATGAATCTTTACTCGTGGACCTTTTATTATTTATTTATTTAACTAAATTGAAGGTCATGATGATTGTGGTGATCTATTTTTTATAATATAATGTCTGATGACGCCTCTGTATTTAGGGCGAAACGTTACGAAATTACATGCAAATATGAATTAGTTTTATTTTTATTGTCCCAACTTCCATTATTTAATTCATTGAACTATATTTTTAAAAATAAATTTTAATTTTAATTTTATTCAAATTAGATTATTTTTTAATTGATACTGATTTTTTTTAGATAAATAAGACGAATGTATAGCAATGTTTGTGTAACAATATTTACATGTCACGACGATGTAACTGTAGATAAATGACGACGCAACTTGCTACGATAAAAACAATAGCAGAAAATTTATGCAGTCATTTCTAACGGTATTCGTACACTGTCATACTTATTGAGAGTACCCTATATTTTTCTTCATAGGACGTCGCATATCGACGGTAATTCCTGAATTACCGACTGAATTTTTGTCGGAATATATCTTTAATAAAAGATTTTTTTTTTCACTTTTCAAAAATGTCACTTGATGCGAGCATTTAATGTCGGTACAACATAGTCTTATGTTGCGGCAACATATAATGTTTCAGTGGCGGTAATTGCAGTCAATCTACCATACAATTTTTCGCCGTGTTACCGAATGTCACTTCCTTTCACCATGCCACGATTATATTTAAATAATGAATAATTGATTGACTTTAACATGTAATATCTTGCTTTAATGATCGCCGAGTCATACATTATCATGATACGTTTAAGTATAAACTTTCCAAAAAATAATTTTATAAATCTAAGCACACAGGATACACAGTTTGTGCTATATTAATGGCGGGTAAACTTTTGCGAGTATTTTTGGTTTACAATTGATATTTCAAGAAAGATGTATTTCAAACTTACAATTTTATCTAGAAGTAATTGATTTTTTCATTTAAACTAGATTTAACAAAATTTAATTTCAATCAACTCAACAACACCTTTGATTGTTCCAACAAAACAATTTCAACGTCAATTCAACAAATAATTATGTTAACCATAAAACAACCAAATAATTTTATCGAATCAACCAAATTGTATTAAAAAACCAAATGTATTAAATCAACAAAACTGTTTTCTGAGTGTATATTCATACATTATTTTTAGCAATTCTGTGAAGGAATTGAAGTTAAATTGTACAAAGTTTAAAATGTCGAATCTGAATAAATAAATCAATTTTTAACTATATTTTTGTGAAAATGAAAAAAATAACCTTGTCCAGGACTTGATCTGGAATTCCTATTCCACGCACGGGTGAGTTACGACACGACGTCATATTTATCAAATTTTATCAAACAGATGTCCTTAAAATTCGCAAAATAATGTAATTTGTTAAAATCTACCGCAAAGCAAACGAATGTTTACAGTATCCTTCCTCGTGGCCTAACGGCAACAAAAGAAACGCCTTCTTTTCTTGTCCCGTAATGCGTTACGTCGAAAGGCCAAGCGTAATGCTGATTATTATTTATCCATTAGTAGGCATAATTCATTTCTTTCGTTGTGCGCAGCATTCCTGAGCTTAACGGCGGCTTTAGCGCGCGTCCCTCTTATGCGCCGCATGTCGCGTCCGCGTGTATAATTATACTGCACAGGGCCGTGCCAATGCACGTCCTGGGCGAGGCCTTTTACATAGGCTCTTGCGAGAGACGAGAGACCCCTCGTCGGTCCTCCTTCCCCTTTCTTTTCTTCGCCTTTTTCGCTCCCTTTTCTCGCGCTCCTCATCCGCAGTGCCCCCTGGGTTCTTCGGGCAGCAAATATTGTTATGCTAAGCGCGCTCTTTTGTCGCGCCTCGGTCCCTTAACACGCGAGCATCCGATGTTATTCAACCTATCGTGTTGCGTCACGTGACTTGGCGACTCGACGAGGTTCCATCATCGCGACATCGCGATACTAAATCCAACTGCTGTCGTGCATTCGATATAAGTTCGGATCAACCGATGCAACAGTGAGTTAAGATTTTTCGAGGTCACGTTTTCTTTTCTTTATTTAGTCAATTGTAGCTGCGAACATGAGGACTGGGCTTTGAAATCGGTTGGCATCTTGATTTTTTTTAATAATTATAAACAGGTGATAGTAATAATTAATTGTGATTGCTATGGTTTAAAAATGCAATTGACCTCGTCAAATTCTATTGAATTGTAAACAATGTTTCGATCGATGAAGAGAAATCTGATCTGAACATTGTTTGGGACTGAATAGGAATTAATATTTTCAGTAGTTATTCTACTAATGTGTTAAAGCAGATATTAATGTTGCGATAGGTCAATAAGACTCATTAGGATGATTAATTTTGTACACATTCAACTGTGTATACATTGCAATGTTCTCACGAGATGTTGATTTAGATGTATACCGTTTACATATACATAAATTAGTTTGAGAGTGTGTAGAATTGTATCGTTTACACAAGAGACCTTGATCCGTGCACAAAATTATATGTACAATTTTAAATATGTACTGCATATATAAAGATTACAATAAAATGTAAAACATTTCAAGATATGATTATTCAAACTATGAAGATTTGTCCAATTACATCGTATGGCTAGAAAAAATGATATTAAAAGTATTTAAATATCAGGCATTAATTCAAAATTTGTATAACATTAAGCGTTCAATGCAAAATATATAAATATATAAATAATTATTGATTAATAG
>JABFOW010000566.1:0-11236 GCA_022817725.1 Archaeoteleia sp. ZL-2020 | reverse complement strand
TTTAGATGCCACGAGGGATGCTAGTTGAAGTATTCCTTCTAGTATCTCTAGGGTCCATATTAAAAAAATGTTTCAATTTCTTTAATCTCTCGTTTAGCCCCATTTGAAAAGTTCTTTTTACATTATTTGGTTCCACGTTGGGCACCAGTTGAAATTTATTCCTAATTTTAAGATAATCTCTTTCGCTTCAGTTCGTAAGCTGCTTACATTGCACTGCATAGTCATTTATAAACATGTATTGAAGAGTCTTGAAGAATTCTGGTATTACTACTTGTTACACATATTATTGGCTTCTTTTGTAAAGTAAAATATGCATCGCTAAGCTTCTCTCCTTTCCATATGTATTATGAATGAATATTACTATTTCTTACATTCTGTCAATTATCTGCATGGACAAAAACAATGGTACGTATTAATCAAAATGTCAACACGAAATTTGGGAGAAGTCCCCTTAATAATTTTTGTTACATTACATTTAAGTTCTCAATACAGTCACGTCCTTAACAAGACTGAAAGTTTCGTCAGTTCGTGGAACGTTGTTGGAACGTTTGAATCTCTACTAGAGCAGAAACTTATATACCTAATGGTGCTTTTAGAGACTTTAGATATCCATGTAGCTTTTAAACGAAATATGCAAATAGGTTAAGTTTTCCTCGAGTTGTTTACTTGGCCTTATTATTATGCATTCTCGTGGACGCACTCTATATTAAAATAATTCTGTGTCACACAAATGTAAAAGCACAAAATAAAAGGTATACTTTTAAATACGAACTTAGATTTGGTTAGACTAAAGTATCTTTCAAGACTTAAATCTTAAACGCATTAAATATTACAATAAATATGAGTGGTGGGTAATGTGTAATGATATAGTTTATTCATCTTTCCTAAAATCGACTTATAAAATTATGGAAATACCCCTCTTGACCAAAGATAAATGAAGGTGTACCATTTACCGTTGGTAGTCGATTTTGTCGTAATCAAGTATATAACTCGTGATTTTAATATACAAAATCTAAGATACTAGAGAGGAACAACGAAATTTATCGAATTTAACACACAGAATCTATTTTATATTTATAATTTTGTAATTACTAGAGATTTTAGATACAAAAGGATATTTTATTCATATAGTATCTTTAGATATGGTTAACATATACATGATTCAACTACACACTGTCACAATATGCATGTTTAAGATCGCTGAACGTGTGTCGTAAATCACACCTCGAACAATTTGAAATCGTAAAACGACAAAATCATAAAGCACAAGTCTATCTGATATACATTGTGAAATTTTAGTATTCATGTCCCCAGTGAACGGGAACCAATTCAAACCAATAACAATGGCAGGAAATGAATAGCGTTTCTTAAAAATTTCCGATTTAAATCGTGCAATGTTATCAGTTATAAACAATACAAAGTTCTACTCATTGAGAGGTGTAATTATTTTATCGGTTCCAATCAATAGCAGTTTCATTTTTTAATGAAAACATTGGCCAAAACTGATACAAATTCGACAGTGAATATTGGTTATTGCAAATTATAAATTATATTAACCAAAACCGATAAAATTTAAAAAGTGAATATCGGTTACTGCAAGTTACAAATTATATTGGTTTAAAACGATATATATTACTAATTTATTAAGAAAAAATCTTCGTGTATTTGTAAATTAATATATGAAAAAACTCTAAAAATTCAGACATTTCATAGATTTTCACTAATTGAAAATTCCATTAACCTTCCAGAATCCTTCTAATTTTTGAAGAAGTAATGTTTTGGAGAAGAATAATTATTTTTTTGACATTGTTCTGTTTGTTTTCACATTTCAAGTGGCAGCATTCAATTTTGACGAGTGCTGCAATCGTCATCGAGATATACATGATGCTGAAAATATTAATTTGTTAAATGACAAAATGGAGGCAAATTGAATGTAACACATTGCGACGTATATTCAGAACTTTGTCCGACAGATGTTAAGTTCTCGTCCCTCGATATCCGCCTTTCTCGTAAAGACATCGCGTTGACGGGCGATCGCAGTAGTAACTGCCGGTCGAGTCAGACGGCCATTAGACACTAGAGTCTAGGAGCAATTTGCCAGCAATGTAAATGGGCGTCATGGGGGACGACGCGGTTTTCTCACGATCGGAAGTAGAACCATCGGAATTTGCTATGTGATTCAGAGTTGCCTTTAATTATCTATCAAAGGAACAAATTCCAATCTATGTTCAACGATAAATTGAGTTATTACTCCCACATAATATTATCATTTCACTTCCATTTCAATATGCTCGTTAGTTTATAACTACGTTTTTAAAAAATTTCTCAAAGTTATACCGATATAATACAAATGTTGATAATTTAACACATACTGTTGTTTGTATTGATATACAAAAATAATCAATTCTGCAAAATATTTGTGTTTGAAAGTGTAGATAGTATCAAGTTTGATGAGCTTGTTTATCCTGATTCATTCCATTATTTAAAAGTAAGCTGCATTGAATTTTGTTTAGGAAACAACTATCTGAAAAACCTGAGAAGATAATATCATAAACTCTCTATGCAAACGTCATGCATGTAAACGCGTATTCCAATTACGAAACGTTATTGTCGCTTAAATTACGCAGTACCGTGACTTTTCCTCAACGAGTTATTAGTTTTGCAAAGTACCGTCTAACATGAACAAAGTCACTAAACTTTATATTTGTTCATAAGTTTGATTTACTATCAAATTAAAACACAATCTTCAACGGTAAATGCTTCGTGTTTAATAATAATAATTTACAATTAACTGCCGAATCAATTTGAATTTGATTAAAATTGCAGACTTGATACACAGATAATTTTATAATTTCTAGGAAACCAATATTACGTAATTTATATTTTTCTAAAAATGAAAAAAAATCAGAATTATGTCAAAATGATTGAGGTTTGGTTTGACAGAACGATTTTATGATTAACAGAGACAATTTACCAGTATTGAACTTTCGTTAGTGGAGTCTTCGTCGAATGCAACTATTTAAGTATTGATTTTAACAGGTGGGAATTATTGAAAAACTATCGAGAACCAATAGTTTGCTATTAGTTCACCAATAGTAACTTGCCTCTGATAAGAATGTACAGAAAACTCTTACTTTTTTGTCGATGATTTAATTAATCATTTATCTTAAAATTAAGTTTTGTATATTCTTAATGATTATTAAATGATCAGTCAAATATTTCTCTTGGTGTAAATATTATATCCTTCCTCCTTTTCTACGTTTTTTTTAGATGTTCCAAACAACTGAAGTTAGCATCAATATGAAATCCTCTAAGGGCGAAGAAAAAGTGGAAGTTGCGACAAAAGAGGTAGCCAAAGGATCTTTTCGAGTGTTCTGGAAAAAACAGGTGATGGATCGGATGGACCTCAGGGGTGACACAGGAGCAAGTCTCGCGATGTGGAAGGTTGGTAAATGTGATTCTCACTGAGAACCAGGAGCATTGCAATCTCCCTCATCGATAATTTCTTTTCTACTTACAAAAAAGGATTGTTATTTATTTACTTATTTACTGGGAAAGTACAAAGTTTTCTCCTCTTTTTCTCTGCTTATAAAAAACTTGTTAGTAATTTTAAGGATTTCGCAATAAATAAATTGCTTTATTTATTAATGTTTATCAGTGTTGAATAGTACGAAAAATGTTTCAAGTTCTTGCATAATTATGCATAGTCAATTTTAGATGATTTCCTTTCAAAGATAGTAAATATATCAGTAATTAATGATATTAATTTGGTAATATTGTTTAAATACATTTTATAAAAAGAAAATTCTAAAGAATGAAATATTGATATTATACATTTTAAAATAAACGTGAAAATACTCTAGTTAAATTAAATGCATATAAATATTTGAGTGAAACGACATTTTTTTCCGTGTAATAATAATTGCTAATGAACATTACTTTTCACTGCTTTTATTAACGTTATGAAACGCATGCATAAATAAAAAACGTTTTATTTCATTTGTATAATTCTTTGTTATGCATAATAAAATGTAATTATTGACATTTATACAAATTGATTATTTTTATCATATGAATAATGCAATCTTTGCTTTCATTTCATTATACACATTTCCTGTATTAGTCCAATTAGAGATTCTCATTCGATTATTTCTCTATTAAAAAATTATGCTTAAGTTATTTCTATTTGAACTGCTAATTGCACGTTTTATAAAGGCGCTGTGATATACGCGAATATCAGTTACAGGGACGAGAGAATGAATGTATTGTTGTACTCACTTTTACATGGACAGAATCCGCTGCAGGCAACAAAGACGTGCGTGTGATGAATACAATTATGGTATTCCAAACGGCAGGGCGAACTGTAAGTACGGTTGTCTGAGCCACAAACGAACATTGGTTTCACAACAGGACATATGTTGCATCTGAAAATGACATATTGCTAATTAACTTTACTTTATAATTCTACTTTCTTTATCGATCATTATTAAGTCAAGCAATTACTATATCAATTAATATTCTTAATTAATTTAAGTCAGTTATCACAAGATTTCAATTGGTCTCCGGTGGAAATAATTCTGAAGAATAGTCTGAAAAAAGGTCTGACAAAATACAGAAAAAAGCTGAAACATTTTCAACATTACAGCAACTTTTATCACAGTTTTCTTGTCTTTTTACAGAGAAATTTCCTATTTCGTCGTTTTTTAAAAAGTAAAAATATGTAAATCCAGTTTTTCATTCATAAAATTTTCATTCAGACTTCTTCAGCGAATTATTTAATTATAAACTTTATGAACAAATTACCATAAAAATATTAGATGAAATTTCACATAAGAATTAGTTATTAGTTATGTTTTATATATTTATCAGTTTTCATTCCAGTCTGAATATTTTTTTTATAGTAACACATTTTTTGTCGTCAACAAATAATAATAAATTTATCAAAGAAGGTTTTTATAAAACACATTTTTGCTCCATTCTTCATGAAACGTCGTCTGCACAAAGAAATATATAAATTGTTACGAGAGCCATAACAGCACGATAGAAATAAATGTGATTGCAGAAACCATAATGATATAGATTGTAATGGTAACAACATATAATGGTTAGTTGGATCATTCATATGATTTTATGCGTGTCACAAGCAGTGACACTAATCATGATACATGGTTATATGAACCATATTGATTTTGTTGAGTTTAGAACACACGGTGAGGAGTCTGTATTGCGCTGAAATTGCAATGTGACGACGAACTTAAAGTACCGACACATTAAAGACACGTTCAAACGAAATGCCAAGACCGTCGCCATCTCGACGTACGCAATGGTGGGTAAACTTAAAAGTTCCTATCTCATGGCCCAAAAGTATTAGCACTACCAACATTACCAAGTTTCATTTTAGACTTATTTTGGCAAAATTTTTAGATCTAAATTAGATCTATTTAATTTGAATCCAAATGTACATTTAAACCAGACATAACGTATTCTATGTGACAGACGCAATACGATTTAACACGTTCTACGACATTGAAAAACAAAACTTTTCTTATAACATCAACTTTACTTAACAGAAGAAAAGAATTATACAAATTTTGAAAACCCACAACTTTTAACAATGTATCTTGAGAAATGCTGACCTGGTCATGGAAAACGTCCAATTATAGTTTCTGAAACTTCCAAAATTTGAAAGCAGAAATTCTCCCTTCATAACTATGTACGGTAAACTTTAATATCGTTGACTTTAATACCAAAACGTTGCGTTTTACCAATTTTTTACTGGAATAATTTTTTAACGCGGACGTAAATTGATGGAAATTGATTTTACAGGATGTCATACTGATGATTTTACACGATGTTAAATTAGGTCTCATTTATGCATCAACTTATTTCATTATTACACTGAGAAAAAAGTACTAAAAGTAACTAAAATTGCCTTGTTATCATTTTTCATATTTATTTGAAAAATGTGTACGAAAAATGTGTACTCAGTGTACGTATTATAATTATTTATAAATTATATAACAACCAATTTTGATTTTTTCAGTGAAAAATTATTACTTTTTTCATAAATATAAATTTCAAAATATCTTTATTTTTGTAATAAAAGTTATGGTTAGTTTCCTTAACGTTTCGAAGTTTCCCATGTGTCTTCGCATTGAGATTTTGGCACATTATATCATGTTCCACGTAGTATCAGTGATTCCGTATTTTACTACACAGTTGAGTGCATAGTTCGACGATACATAAAACATGTACATGCATAATTTTACGTACAACCTTCGAAGCTACACATCGTTTTTTAAACATATTTTAGATTTTATGCACGACAAGTTCGATTCTACACAGAGATTCTTCCAAATAGAAGTTTGCTTGTACACATTATTCTTACTATACAGTTAGATGTTATACATCGTATTTAAGAAACAGGTCAATGCTATACATCGTTTTTATTACACAATTCAATGCCGCACATGGCTTTTAGGATATAGTTTGATGCTTCATATTACTTTTAGGGCATAGTTCCAAACTGTAACGACGTTGTTAACATATATTGTAGGATTCGCAAAACATAAGTCTTTTTGGACACATACTTTTTTTATAATGATTGACTTATTTTTACAATTTTAGGTCAATAATTAGTGACATAAATAATTTGCCACATAATATGGAATACGTAATTATTTCACATCAATCTTAAGCCAAGAGAGATTAATTTTAGAAAAAAACTTTTGAAGATGGGGAAGTATCATTTACGTTGAAATCTGGATGGTATTTTGATTTACATTTCGATCCAAATTAGGCCTGTTCAAATTCAGGTTCAAGGTACATCTAAACCAATCCAGCTTTTTTACATGGATCTCTTATTTGGTTAGACAATGCACCAGATTAAACCTAATAAATGCTAGATCTATTAATTTTACATGGAAGTTTTGAGTGGTATAAAACTTAGTTTCTAGAAAAAGCAGTCTGTAATTTTGTTTTATTTTCTAAAAATAACAATTCCGTGAATAAAATAACGAGTGCATGAATATTCTGCGATAACAGACGCGCGATTCAATTTCGCGAAGACAATCTTTCCAGCGAGGAGAAAATAAATAGTTTTTTAACTTTCGTGCCACTTTGCTGCGCGACGCTCGACCTTCTTCTGCGATCAAAATTAAATTCTCGACGTCTAAGGTGCAAGCGGCTGCCGGCACGAGTCCATTAAAGATTTTTGTGTCCTCGTGCGAATAAGCTTGCAGAGAAATACTGCGCGTAATTTCGCGCGTTAGTGAACGGATAAAGCAGGAACGCGAAGCAACGGGCAATGCGACCCCAGTTGCGCTCCTGATAAAGGCGTTAAATTAGCTTAATTACCACGGGGTCGGGTTTAAACTAATTATGCGTTTGCTTTGGGCGTGTACAGATTCGACTAAATAATTCTGATCGTTTAGTCATCGCGGTTTACACCGACGGGTTTATGATGCCTCAATTCATCCTAAAACAGCACGCATTTGTTTAAATAACATCGGGTGAATGATAATCTTCGGTGACCTACGCATCTCCCACAATAGAAATACCAGTGGCTAATCCAATGGTAATACCAAAATACCCATATCTAAAGGTAGATTTAGTTTATACACAAATTAAGATCTTATGGAAATTTTATCTAGACCCAGATTAGGACTAGATTTTGATCCTACTGAGCTCGATCAGTTGTAGGCCCACTTAAAATCGCTAAAATCCAAGTAGGACTCCTGTATGGGATCCCTACATAGTAGGATCTATAGGAATTTTGCAGATGTCTTTTGGGAGCATTGAAGACTATCTAAGTCATTTTGATATCTGGGTAGGAAAGTGATATTTTGAATTATTTATTTTGGGATAAAACAGAGTTTTAACGTGTCTTAAATGGGTAGAGACAGTGAATCTGTCCAGAAAGTACGTGGTGAAGAATTCTCTTACTAGTGATCTAACTTTTATAGACATTGCTGGTACCACATAATTCATTGCGTCAAGGATTTGCAGAGAGACTGTATGGTTGAGACTTTGATCCTATTACTGAGCATAAATTTTAGAAACTGGCAATCACTTATTTGCGAAGATGCAGGATTTGGAAACATAAACAGATTTTGGCTACTTTGGCTCAAAGTAACTTGATAATTATACTTATTCGTTATTAATTTTCCTTAGATATATCAATACTTCGCGAGAGTCGTATTATTATCTTTACCTTCTGTCATCATAAAAAGTTGTAAAATTGTTTCTTCGTCTGCAAAGTTTCGCTTGTATATCAGACGAAGTATAATAACACTTTTAGAACAGAAAAAAATGAAAGGTGGCATTAATTCATAATTTCAACTTTAGTGTGTCGAATTTAAAAATCTTTTTTGTCGTCACTGCGGTTACTGTTGCAGCACCTCGGTATGTCTTTTGTTTTGTTTACTTTTAATCTTTTTCACGCGCATGTATAAACTTGGTAAGTGCTATGAAGTTTCGCGAACTTAGGTTTTTCGTGAAATAGAAAGTCTCTCTCGCGTGCGAGCGTCGAGTCCGCCAAACAATGCGAAAGAGCTGCTCCGTTTTGCGTAGGAACTTGCGGCTATATCGTGAAGAGTCCTGTATGTTTTCCAGTAGCAAGAATCTGCCTTAATCTTCCTCATAGAAAGAGACGGAGAAGGGGAATGATGGGAAACGAACGAAGCTGGCATCGAGCGACCCGGAAAGTACCGAAGTTTCTCTCGAGAAGTGAGTAACCTTGTCTACGTGTAAGTTCGTGGCTTTCAGCTTCCGGCTGACGAATAAAAACGCAAAGAACGATTAACCATTAAACACACCGTTCGTGCGAGCCACTTGCTCAAATGGCTATAACAAATGATGCACGTCGTGAAGAGTGAAATATCCTTCCATCAAATTTGATAAATAGACATTGGGTCTTACTCTTGAATTATTATTGCCAGAAGGTGCAGCTAGAACGAGGATAAAATTAGTTACTTTATCTTTAATGATGAAAAAATCTGATGATAGCTGAAACTTCTATAACCAAATAACATATAACCAACAGGAATAACGAACGATACCAGTATTATGAAAATAATTGTTACTTAAAAAATTAATATTAAATGTCTACACTGGAAACAAATAAAAATTCCGAAGTGAAATTCTGAAAGAAGATATAACAAAATGTTGTGGTGGAAATAGTCCAATTGAAATGATTCTCTTCTGTGCAGTAGATAATCACATACACAATCATGAGTAGTCGAGTCGGATGGCTGTAAAAGAAAGGAGCTTAAAAAATGTATACTTCAATATTTTAAAGTGCAGACGCTGCTGGGAAAACGAGTTGAGTGCAGCAGATCTGATGAACAAAAATGCTACTACTTTATTTACGAACGAATTTTTTACGATGCCAGTGAATCGCGTTATATCTTCTTTGTCGTAATGAAAAGATGGCGTTTTTATTATGAAACGTATGAAATATAATTATTATACAATTGTGATTACACTTACAAATATAACAAATATTTCAATATATTATTGAAACCAGACGTAAACAGATAATATTTGTAATAAAAGTGTTTCTGATGTCACATCGAGTTCGTTTAATCTTTCGTGATCTTTGTATTTCCGACGCGAAGGAACAAGCAGGAAGTTGAGAAAGTTTTTTTTTAAAATGAAGCGTATTTGAAAATGTAATTTATAGTCAACGACGCGATTGAACATTAGCATATAAAACGGCCCTATGTCGCATGTGTATTCTGTCTCAGTAAATTTTATCGAGTTATGATCGAGAACATGGCGCCGTTTGATGTTCAATTTCGTACTTCACTATTTAATGAGTGAACTTTACAAATATTCAATTGTCATACAAATTATAAGAGCACTGAAGTTTGTAACTTTTTCAAAATTTAATTAATATTAATGTAAGTAGAAGCAGAGATCTCATAATAGCATCTCAAAGACATTTGAATAGAGGTAAATTGTCATCTTGGTTCTTTTGGCAAAGATAATCAAGTCTTGTTGGCGTTTAATTTAAGTTTCTACAGGTTGACATAAACAGATACCTCATCAAGATGAGCATTAACCTTCTGCATAACCTTCTGATAAGACTACAAGGGCTCAAAATTAAGCTCCTTTTCGTAAATGGGACAAGCCTACGAATATGAATGAACCTTAAGGCAAAAAGATCTGATGAGTATTTTCAACTTATAGAGTCGAGAAATTTAATTTATAAAGCGCTTAGATAATAGCGTGATGACATGCCTTGTCAAAGGCTTTCTTGAAAGTCCAGTAAGATCATTAGTTTAGTAATTTCACCAAGATAAAGTTTGATAACCCGGCAAAGTTGCTTGATGGTACTGAGTTTGCTTCTCGATTCAAATTATTGTTGTACAATTTATACTTCAAATATTGGTTTGTAGTGCAAATACATACAACCATAATACAATCATAAAGAAAACTACTCCAAAGCCCCAAGGTACTCTAAAATAGATCCTAAACTATTAAAATTAACGATGTGCACAGTTGCTAAAGTTTCTATTCCATCGTCGCCAATGCTTCTTGCTTTCTAAAAATTATCGGGTCACGTCATCGACAGCTCTGAGGCTATTTGTTACTAGCGAATGCGATTGAATCACCAAGCTTTCCCGTTGCAGATTACATTTCACATTCATGGAATTTCATCGCGATGCGTAAATCAAAAATTCTAAGAGCGAAGTACCATACATGCACAACATTCCACTATATCTGCTGGTGTTTTTGTGGCACAACGTCTGCTCGTGCATTATCTCTTGGCATTTACCCCCCGAATTTGACACTTGTACACATTCCAGGCATTGCTCACCAGGAAATTTCAAACATACAATCATGTTTGAGCGTGAATTCGTTGAATCAAATTACTTATACTTAATCACATGTGTTGAAATGATAAATTGTGATTTTATGATATGGTAATTTGTTGATGAATCGTCTTGGAACTATCTTATCTAATGTCAAATGTAACGAAGTTATTGATTCCTTTCAATATTCTAGCAGTTTCGTTCACCAAATGTTTGGGCATGGTACGACAATTGCAGATATCTATCTATTGAAACGAGAGAGTAGATGGTCGTAACAGAAATTAATTTCAGTTCAGTTTCTCTTTGTGAAACGATGGGAAATACGAATAGGAAAACGAATCCGTCAAACGCAGCCTCCCAATGATTCTAGCCGTTAATACCGCCCGTCGACTCGTTAGGTACGATTATCAGAACGTTTC
>JABFOW010000565.1:0-11238 GCA_022817725.1 Archaeoteleia sp. ZL-2020 | reverse complement strand
TACTTATTGGTTTCTTAAGCGTTGGAAATTTACCATATGTCATGGATTCAGTAGGTAAGACAAATTATTAATTGTTAAAAATTACAAAAATATAAATGAATAGCTTATTATTAAATTATCTCATTGATGTAATTAGAATATCAGAAATTTATTTGGAGAAGAAATAAAACATTTGTGAAAGAATAAGCCTATTTTATTTGTTTAATACAAAATATACTTATTCTTTACAGGTAACCCAGACGATCCTTGGCTGAATCCTGATATGGCTTATGCCTTTAACAACAGAATGAAGATTAATGAGCAAATTTGGAATCTGCTTTACACTACATGGACAAGACTATACTACAAATACATTCACTTACCATTAGCGGAAAAAGTAGCAACCAAACTTGTAGCTGACACATCTGTACATGAAATAGATCAGAATTTTAGTTTAGTGATTTTAGGGAATAATCACATTTTTGGATATCCGAAACCATTACTACCAAACGTTATTGAAGTGCATAGTCTACAGATTACTGATGAATCTAAACAACTACCGAATGTAAAGTAACTTTTATACAAGAAACTAAAAAATTATACACACTATATTTTACTACAACTATAAATTTAATTAACTGTACACCAAAACACGTCGAGATTGGTAAATACGAATAAAATCTCGCTGGCCATTTAATTTTCGAAGGCAAGTAACGTAATTGATGTTGTTGCGCAAAGTACAAATGTCTATGAAATGCGAAAGTAAATTTGATCAAATTTCGCGTGAAACACATTAGAGTAGTGGACAATGCATGGAATATAGGGCTTTTATAACGTATGAATATACATTACCATCAATCTGATTATATATATACTGACTGAAATATTTTTTGTAAATACATTTAATTTTTCGTCGCAAATGAACCATTAATTTTCGCCGAAGAAACTTTATTTCAACCGATTTCATTATTTAATAAGTCCATATATGAATGTATATTTTCAGTACAATTAGATGGTAAAGTAGATTCATACTTTATAAAACAAAATGTATTTTAATTTTAATAATAAAAATGTCTGTATATAATAATTTATTTAAAAAGATTCGGTCAAAAACCTATAAAAGCTTTTTGCCATATTATATATTCTTGAAAAGGGTTCCGATTTTGGAACCGAAACGTCGTCATTTTCTATTTTTATTATTCATCTTTGTTATTTTGTTTTTATATTTATTCAATGTATTATTTTTACTTTTTCTTTCACTTTATTTACATTTTAATTACTCTATGTAGAATAATACATTGATTTTATTTTGTCTGTTTTTGACCGAATCTTTTTTAAAAAAAAAAATGTACTTTAGTTGATTACAATTATGAAAATATATTCAAGAAAATGTAACATACGGTTAATCAAGGTATTCCACATACAAAATAATCTGAAGAATCTGATTATTTTTAATCGAGTAAATGTTAATTACAAAACTACGTTCTCCTGATAATTAGGTTATTTCGATCTATTTTTTAATGTATCACTGATTACTCTCAATCAATTAAACAAATCTAAATTCTGTAAATTTAAATTTGGGGATTGCCTCTTGGGATTTTCATTTGCGTGTAACAAAATACGTATATTGAATGCATCAGTTTCCAAAGTAAATTACAATTTTGTAAATTGTAACATTTACCCGGAGATAACTGTGGTTAATATGTTGAATTGAAATCATTGAAACCGTTAATCAACAAATTACATCATGATTTAAATATGTATTTAATACATATTTGTTTCAGTGTATAGTTTCTACAAATGACAATTTAATAATATATTTCAATTACACGAATTATAATGAAAATAGACCAAAACTTCAATCAATATTTTAAAATATAAATTGTGCGTTGGAATGAAATATTTATTAAATAATAATATCTTTTTAGTTGTTATAAATGAATCGTAATTGTCGTTATGAAATGCCGTTATGCATTTCTATAATATATAATTGCAAAACATTATACAGCTGCCAAATCGATGTTTATTAACGTTGTACGAATAGTAGAGCATTATAAACCTATCAAAATCTTAATAGGATTTTTATGAAACCTCCATAAATAATTATAAAATAGTTTTTGCATCCTTGATCAAAGTAAGCTCACTACACTATATTTCCATACAAGAGAAAAATTGATTTAAGTCAGATTGTAACATGATTTTCTCCATTGATAGAAGGCAAACATGTTAAAAATTCAAGTCATATTCTTGCCATTTAAATGATTTATAAAGAATAAACTACGTTTGCCAATATCAAAGTAACAACAGCGCCATGAGCGAATTCGCGTTTCCAGTATCCAAGCGCAATAGCAAATTAGAGGGCAGATATGTAACCCAATGCAAGTAGTTTGAAACTAGCTGTTATACCGGCGCGAATCAGCGCAAGGCAACCCAAACGGAGAATACTACGGTTCACCTTCTAATTATTTCGCAACCGTGACGACGGAAACAAGGGGAGCAAGGCGCTTGAAATTTTAATCAACTTTCTCAAATTAATCGATTCCGACCCTCATAATTTTGCTACATATTTAAATGTATAGGAGTCTTGAATATCGCGGAATAACACGCGATGGAAAATTATCTTACACAATCCGTTAACATGGTCTGGCCAAAATCCAGCGTTTGTGAGCTACGATACTGCAACTGCAACACTAAACGCTCGGATGGCAAGTAAAATAAATGGACAATTGTTGTCCCTTCATTAATGTATCTTTATTTGATTTAAATTCATGTTTCGCAGAAACTATTGTACTATTATAGAATATCAATACAGATTTCCATTAGTTTTATGATACAATATAAAAAGTAATTGATGTATAAATTTGTGTTGTTTGTAATATTATGATTTATGTAATATTTAATAATACATTCCAACGTATTTTATACACTAAAAATATTCGAAGAAATTATGAAAATACTTAAAAATGAAATTTTATATTTACACATAAGCTTCTTAAAGTATATTAATTTGTATAATGAAATTGTCGTCAGTTTATTATTAATATAATTGTGTCATAGTTTGCAACACAATTTGTATCTAGGACATTCCATGGTATGACAAGCGTGAATTTCACTAACTGCAAAGATACATAGATGTTCACATTAATCAACAGAAGATAGTATCAATATTATATCAATAGTATTGGAAATTGCGGCGTTATTAATTAATTCGTCAATACTACGTGAAATGTTATTTGTAGGTACTCCAATAAGCGACCATGTATATTAATCCCGGAACATAACTTTCCTGTGGCGTATTTTGTACCAATTTGTAGATTCCATTACAGGATAATGTGTTTTCATCGCGAGGATAGCGTTGTTGGTGGGTTAAACCAGCATGCAAGATTTTCGTTTATTACGGAGCTTGATTGCCTCTCGTTAAATAACAAAGTCTCTAATGTTACGGAATTATCATGCCAATTGTTATGATGTGTCACACAATACCTCACAAAGTCAGAAAAGATTGTTTGGCTACATAAAATGCTAAGAGAGAAACATTTATTCGAACATACATTTTTACGCAGTAATTTTTAACGAGTGTTTAAGATAGAACAGTTAAATGTAAAATTGTTTTATAAATGTATTTTATAATGTTAAAAATAAATATTTATTTTACATTTCGTAACTAGCCATAAGAATTTAAGTTTGTTCATTAATTTTAAAGTTTTTTTTCAATAAACGATATTTATCTTTAGATATTGCTAATATAATGATAATATAATATTGTTAACCCCTATATGCAGCTCTGTAAAATATAAGTCATATTATTAGTTGAAAATGCTGATGTATTGAGCTACTTTGATCAGAGCAAATGCATCTTTGACCAAGGCTAGTTTAGAAACTATTGGAGTAGGAGAGGAAAATTCATCTGCTCTTAGTGCTGAAGATGCTTCATCTTTAGGATACAAGACATTTTCTAACTTAATCGTGGTCAAAGCTTACACTTAATGCAATAAAAGTAACCAAATGCATTAGCATTTTCAAAGCATAATAAATTATACACTTCAATTAATCGTTTACTTGACGAACATTAATACATGATTCGTTAAGAAGTTGAAAACATTATTATTATTCAAATTTGTATTCATTCAATGTTATAATCAAAGTATTTATTACAAATTATTTACTCTGAGCCAGCTATAATTTTATTACAGTTTTAAAGTTTTTATTCTGTTTATGTCAAACATAATGCAATAATTTAATTTTTCATCTATATACCGTAATCTATGTTTATAATTACTGTGAAACTTTCGGTAAAGTATGAATTAAAGTTATCGAAGTTCTGCGAAGGAGAAAGTATAGTTTTACGAGTAAAAGTTCATGTATGTTCGAATATAACACATCTAAGATACTTTTGACACTAAAACCTTCGAGCATTTCGGAAAGAGAGGTAGAAATAATAGCCATTTCATGCAATAAAAAGAGAGGTCAAGGGGCAATTTTGTCTTCTCGGCCGTTTTAGAGTTAACATTTTATTTTGTTCTCATAACTTTCCGCTTGACAAAATGTAGGTAAATATTATAAGTATAGATACAGATAATTATTTTCTATATTTATTTACTAAGTATTACTTTATTATAATCCAGTTTTCAATAAATTTTAATAAAGCATTTTTGCCATCTGAAAGATTCAATGCATATTCTTTTTTAAATTGGTCAAACATGTTTTTATTGTTACGTTTATTTTGCAAACAAATATAATAAATTGATAATATCGTTATACAATAAAGATCGGTAAACATTGTTTGTATCGAACAGTGGATGCAATACAGAAACTATTCTATACAAGGTTCAACTTCTTTTATTCATTTTACATCGCAATATCAATGCCAATTACAGATTTTACCGTTGGTCAATCTAAACGTTAACTGAGAACAAGTAAAACGCATGAATTCAATTTCTTATTTTACTATTGGATTCAATAGGAGTTTTTCAACGGGGATTCTGTAAACATACATGTATAAAAATAATGGAACGTTCGGTAAACAACGAGTTGGAGAAAAAGGTCGTCCCTCGGTTCTCGAGGATGCGAAACGTTTTTCACCATTTCGATGTTCATTGAAGGAGAAGAAATTCGTTTGTCAAGCGAAGCGAGCAATTTGGTCGCTAGTATTGTCGGATTCGTGTAACTCGTGGATATATGGACAGCGCCGGGTTAATCAGGGACATCCGTCCCCCAAGACATCGCTTTGTGATCCCGTGGATTTAACAGGATACGGTACAATCTGACCCCAACACGTCCGCACACCGCAGTCTAATCCTAGCGACACATATTAAGTGCATGGATTCGCATATCCCAAAGACCGATATCGCATCGAATGTAGACGACTAAGTTTTCTTCAACTCAATACAAACATGACATATTGATACAATGAAATACCGAATATATGTCTCTCAATAGTAAATTTTACTTCATATATAATACATAAATAATTATTTATTGGACGGTATAAATTAATTATTTCTTGTGAATTATATCTATTCTATTAAACAATTTTGTTAGTAAATGTGTATATTATTACAAGTGACAGTGATAATTGCATAATAATGTAGGATTAATTATACGTTTGAAGCTGTTTATACTTGTGTATCAGATATAAACTCTACCTTGATAAATATTAATTTACATACACCGGATAAACATATACATAATTTACAATATAAATTACAGAGTACAATCTTATTTGTTAATAATTAGTTCATTCAAGCATTCATTGTCTTGATGCTAAAAGTAGAATTGTACAAAATATAGAAAAACATATTGCAATGCCTTATTCTAACGAGTTAAGATGTAGTAAATGTCAACTATATATTCAATAATTAATTTTCGCGTATCGCAGATGCAATGTTTGAACCTCAACGTGTCTCGCAGGATACAATGGAAAAACTGTCGGGTTACTCACATCGAAAGAACAATAATCTGCGCCGTAAAAGAGCATGAACGAACTTTTCATGGCGTAATTTTATGTGTAAACCTGTGTTACTCGCATTATGTTCTAATTTTTGCAGCAAGTGCGAGAGCGGAAAGTTCAAACGTTTGTGTGCGATGAATTTTTGAAGAGTCACACGAGTGCCGCAATAAAAAGAGAATAGGAGGAAATACGAGTACACAGTTGCCGTTTGCTTCGTTGTATACAAATTTAATTACGAACAAATATACCGAAGTTGGCTGACGCGTTAAATATGTAAATAATCTCATTAACGTACTTTTTGTACATACGAAGTGAGACGCGCTGAAATACCCATTTACATCAGTCTCTTTGTGAACAAAGAGTAACTATTTTTTCCTTCGCAAAGCTTTTGTTCCTATAGCCGTGTTAAAATGAAATACAGAACGTAGCGCGAGGCTTGGTCAAACTTTATACCAAGGGTAAAATATGGTTACGGCAATTATCCAAGTATCCTATGTTGTAATGTTTTCGAAATGAACTTTTATAAGTTTAATGCTAACTTTTTCAACATGTTTAACAATAGTAGTATTAATAACCAGATATTGTTAACGGTGTAATAACAAAAATAAATCCATGGATAAAGAAAATCTTTTTTTTCAGTGTTATTATTTTCAGACTTTTAACAACTATTATTAGACATATATACAATGAATAATATTATCTTTAATTTATATAAAATAAGTATTTTTTTCAAATGCTCAAATAATTAAAATACAGAATAAATACAATGAAATCAAATCGAATCGCGACAAATTTTCTACATAGTAAATTTGGCGTTCAATTTTCTTCCAATTTCCTGTCCATAAAATTGGTCGAGATTTAATTACATTTTTTGCAATGGACAATTTCATGGCGTTTTCGAATGCATTTTAAAAAGAAATTAAGAAAATATCGTTATTTTTTAGATTTAAAAAATTATTTTAGTTATTATAATACGTTTAACTAATTTACTAAAAAGTTGAGATATTTTCACTAACTATGATTTATATGTATTAAAACCATATATCCAGTTGAAAAATTCAACATTTTCAAAAAATATATATATATTACTCAATTAAAATATATACAACTGTAAAACCCTGTTCAACTAGTGTTGAAAAAAGTATTAAGATTATAAAAGATATATTTAAAAAATTGTATTAATCCGGAATAATTAAGGTTTCGTCACGAAGCATGGTTACCGAAACAGATGAATTAACCTCTCACTTCGGATTGTTTGCGAGTTGTAATTCATGAATATTTACATTTAGAGATTCTGTTTTACAGTATGCAGAAAAAGAAATCGTAAAAACAGAGCAAAATAAAGGGGCGACAAGTGACAGAGGAAAAAATGGGGGTAGCGAAAGGACAAGACAAAAAAGGCTTTGCGCAGTTTACTGTCGCGTTTGGTTGCGGATAAAGAATTCCCCCGGATGCGCACGACCCTTGAATTCATATTTTGCAGTTTTAATTCTATTCAGACAGGCTCATGACTTTTATTTGGCCCGCGTCTCGGTATTTTGTTTCTCCAGAATGTTGGCTAGGCCGGTCACGAAGTGCTTCTGAATTGCGACAATTAAAGCAAAAGAAGTGTCCTCCCTGCCGTACAGCAGCGACACACTTGCGCAAGCATACTAAATTATTCCGGATTTGTATGTGCGAACGCGTAAGCAAATAAAAAAAAGAAGAAAGCTGTCCTGTTTGTCGGCTTAACGTTACGAAGCGACGGGATAATTTTCCCTGGCAACCCGGATTATGCCGTTTCCCAGAGAAAATCAGTCCTCACAAACATGAACCTCCTCATAATGGTACAAACGCATATTTTTTCTCCAAAATACTGCTTTTTATACTAAGTGAAAATCGGTAACTCGAAGTTGATTTATTTATTACATTAATTGGATTGGTTTTTAAAATGTAAAGCAAAATCTGAAAAGGCTTATAAAATTTTGTTTTACAACGATTATAAAATATTTCAAAATTACGAATATCGTTTCTCGAAAAAAATATTTTAGTTATAAGTGAGTAATGTAGAAAATTATATAATTTACAATAATATATATTGTATATTACATTATGACTATATTGTAAAATATAATTTATAAAGAACTACTCTGTGCTATATTTAATATAACTAATCTACATATAAAATTAATGAGAAATATAATGAAACATACAATTTTGTGATTTGACAACATAAACTTGACAACAGTATAATTAGAAAAGCAAATCTTGAACTACAATATATTAATTTCACGGGGAATTTAAAAGTAGAAAGAATACGCGACGTTATTTAATATTTCATTTTCGGCAAAAAATATGGAAAGAAGTGACTCATAACCATACAACGTCTCTTCATACAATAAAAATGAAGATTTAAACTTTCATAGATATTTAACTTTTGTTATGACAATTGTTTCATTATATTTTTCTTCTTTTCGAAAAATATTAAATTTTACAACGTTCAAATATCTTTTTATTAAATTTTAATTTTCCGAACAAGTAAAATGTATCTTTTCTTTTTCTTTTTTGCAATTTTCATATGAAGGTTATAGAACTTTTATCAAATTTGTATTACAAAAACATATATTTAAAAAAAATGAAATTGAAAAGCAAATTTATCGTGTTGTTGCTACTGACACTTCACTTTTATATATTGCAACACTAGAACTATAATCGAATAAAAATAAACACTCAAAAAGGAATAAATACACATTTTTCAAAACGAAAATATTTTTTTGACATACTTGATATAGGTACGAGTTTTGTGTCTTTATCGAAACAGTGTTATATTCTATCTTAAAGTTTTAAAAAAGTGTAACAGTGATAGTTGAAACGAATTTTAGTTAGGGTTATTAGTTAATTTGCGAGATTACACGATAAATGCATTGTTCGTCGGTAGAAGCCAATAATATTGGAAAAAGTAGCGTGAAGGGAAGGTATTGTTCGATATTGAAAAATTACTTACTTATTCATACTGTTGGAACACGAGGACACGTAAAATTAGCATTGCAAATCCAATCACGCAGCTATGAGATCCACGAGCGTGCGCATAATCGCATTAATATTTAGTAATATGCGTGTCGGACTTGCATTTATTTTGATTCCCTGAATTTTCATAAATGGACGATACTTATCGAGGATGTTGCCGGCGATGGTAATACCTATTAAACAACAAAATCCGTAACGTCTAACTTGAATTTTTACTTTTACTACATATTTACTATATTCACTTTGTGCACCGATAAAGTTGATATTTATGATTGTATAAAATTGTTTTTTTAGCTACATTTTATTTTTATGATCGTAACATATTTAGTAGAATCATGCCAGTTCAATAAAAGAATATTCTGGCTTGGTTTTGTTGAATTCAGCATTTTATTGCTCCCAAATTATTTTATATTTTAAAAACGACAAAATACGAAGTTAAACACTAATTAATATTGATAATGTTATATATATAGAGATATATATTCTTAGATGCCATTCACGATATCGTAATTATTTCCATCTAATTTTCAGAAAAATAGACTAAAGGAAATCATTGTATATTTACATTGTTCGCACCAACATACATTATAACATTATAATTTTATTTATATTTCGAAGAAAATTTTCATATTCAGCTATTATTATCTGATTATCACTATAATAAGAACTTTATCAATGAGAAAATTGGTTAATAATGATACATGTATTAAAAATTCATATACTTTTTAAAATAAATATTATATTCTTTACAAATACAAGAATATATTTGTAAATGAATTAAAATTGTAAATTATGAAGTCAGAAAATTAGATTCTTGTTTGAAAATTTGATTCTTTTCCTGTGATTTATGAAATTAAAAATGTGTTACGTTAGTTAATTTTTTGTTTGTACATATATTATAAATAAAAAGTTAACGGTTAATTTCCATTTCCCGAATTTGTTAAGCTCTGTGAAATACTAATAAATGCAAAACTTTTATTAACTCTATTAAATTAACAAACCATTTTACACAATACAAAAGCACGAATTTTTTTACTTCTCTTTTAATTATTATTTATTATTCAATCATTCGTAAAAATTTAATAAAATTTAACATCATTTTGCAAGAATAGAAAAACGAAAACAGTACATTTTTTAAACGAACCTTTTTAATAGCTGCAATAATTCCGTTATTTGTGACAAACAGACGCTATGATCACAAAGATTTAAAAAAAGTTATAGCTTCCTGAGAAAAGTATTATTGTTTCTGCCCCAGGGAAAAATGCCAGAATTTCTGTTTAAAGTTCGTATAGATTCCGCGCTATATTATACCTAGGATTTACTGTAATCCAATAGGTCCTGCAGGATTGCATAACAAGATATACAGTCGAATTACGATATTACATATCGTTTATTATCCGTTATTTTGTATTTAGAGTTTCTATTTATTATACGAAACTCTAATTAAATATTCATGGTATAAATTACGTCTAACATTAATGATTATAAACAAATATGAAATTATTATATTATTGTTCTTATCAATACAATCACACTTTAAACTTTTTATAGTAGAATCTTGACTCTATACCAGAATTGTGATAAGTCCTTCTTTCAAATGGTTTGAAAGACAAAAAACAAAATAAAGCATTGTGTTATATAAAAATTATATATAATTTAAATTTAAATTATCAAATAATTGATTATAGAAATTTCAGGAGGATTCTCGTCAGGAACTTATTAAATATATTTATTTATTTTTGCGGCTGCATTTCGTCGTTATTTGTTGTTGCATTTTCGATAAATACGAGAAGTCCTAATTTATATTTACTATCGTTTTACCCTGGCATGATCCTACATAAACGAGAAATTATTATTCAAACTAAAAATGCTCTTTAGAACGAAATTTATATATGAGGGATATGGAAAGCACTAGTTGCAGGCCATACTGCGCGTAATAAGCACGCCCGTAATGGTATTCCAAATATGCAAAAACGAAAAGGCAAAACGATCGGATTTTAATCCTTGGGGTCGAAGTGATTCCCCGAAGAATTAAAATTGAAGGTGAGCACTGATCCGCTTAGATCCTCCTATGAAAGGGGCTCACTCAATTAGAAATGGTTTTAAACTAATTCAATCTCGGATGTGATTCGACGTTTTTACGCAGATCATGCTACCGAGTACGGTAAAATGTGAAGGAATGCATTCGCGTAATTCGCAGTTTTAGCATGGAAACGTAGCGAATCCACGGTCATCCAGATTGAAATTTGTAACGAAGCCTCCGATTCTTGTAAAATTTGCAGCTCGCTAAAAAGTATCATCTC
>JABFOW010000564.1:0-11242 GCA_022817725.1 Archaeoteleia sp. ZL-2020 | reverse complement strand
AAGGACCTTGGTCACTCGCACGCCAGCTCCGGATACCAGTTGCCGCTGATCGACCACACAGAGACGATTTCGCAAACTAGCTACAAGGTTTCGGAGACCGTCAGAAAGCGTCAGTATAGGGTTGGGCTGAATCTATTCAACAAGAAACCCGAGAGGGGTATCAACTATCTCATCAGACGTGGATTCTTGGAGAACAGTCCCCAGGGGGTGGCCCGCTTCCTCATCAGCAGGAAGGGACTGTCCAAACAAATGATTGGCGAATATCTCGGCAATCTCCAGAACACTTTCAATATGGCTGTATTAGAGTAAGTTGAAATATCGTTTGAATATCCATTAATTCAATTGGAGCTGCATACTGATTTATAAAGTTTAATAAGGTTCTTTTTTTGGCATTTATAAGTATTGAAAATATTATGAAGGTCCACAAGTTATGTTGTACATTTTATTTTAAGTTCAAGATGTTTGAATACATAAATGTAAGGTTCAAATATCAATATTATCCTAATGCAATATTATGCAGGAATGGTTTACAGAAATTTCAGAGACTTTTAACATCTGGAAATTGCGTTATGCCAGAGATATTTATGTCGGTGTCCTGGAATTTATAATTAACATTCTACGTATTGTGATGAGCATTTTCGATTATTAAATTCCATTTTTATTAAATTGTGGTGAAAAGTCTAACTTGAATTGTAATTTTGAAGATGAATCTTTTAAATTATAATTAAGAAAGATTTTGGAATTTTATGACAAAAGTACATTGCAACGGCGTTGAATGTAGCAACTTGGCGCAGACATAAATGACGCCACTTTGTTTATTTTGTTGTATATTTGATAATAATAAATGTTGCAGATGCTTCTCTCACGAGCTAGACCTATCCGGAATGCAGGTAGACGTAGCACTTAGGAAATTCCAGGCCTATTTCCGGATGCCAGGAGAGGCCCAAAAGATCGAGCGACTCATGGAGGTGTTCAGCCAACGCTACTGCCAATGCAATCCCGACGTGGTGTCGAGGCTACGTTCTCCGGATACTATATTCGTGGTTGCCTTTGCTATTATCATGCTGAATACGGATCTACATACGCGAATCTCAAACCAGAGCGCAGAATGAGGCTCGATGATTTCGTCAAAAACCTCCGCGGCATCGACGACTGCGGCGATATCGACAAGGATATACTTATGGGGATCTACGATAGAGTCAAGGCCAACGAATTTAAGCCGGGTTCGGACCACGTGACGCAGGTTATGAAAGTGCAGGCCACGATTGTAGGCGAGAAACCGAACATGGCGCTACCGCATCGGAGGTTGGTCTGCTATTGTCGACTTTATGAAATACCGGACATCCACAAGAAGGAGAGACCAGGTCTTCATCAGAGGGAAGTCTTTCTCTTTAACGACCTTCTGGTTGTCACGAAAATACTCAGCAAGAAGAAAAGCAGCGTTACCTACACGTTCCGCCAAAGCTTTCCACTTTGCGGCATGGTTGTGACGCTTTTTGAGGTTGCTCGTAAGTATGATTGTTCTTATGTTATTTATTCAAGCGTTCTCGTAAATCATGTAACTTTTTTTCAAGAATCAAAGTTAAATTATAAATATTTAAAAGATACATCATCAAAAAAATATTGCTTACATCATTGACAAAGGGGTAACAGCATTTATTGAGATTCTCAATTATAGCTACAACTATAGCAATAGTATTTTTAAAATGCTTTTAATTAACTAGACCTATAGGAACAATAATTGTAATTTAGTTATTGTATTAGATTAATATTAAACAAAATTTGTATCTGTTTTTAAAAATTTATTTTTTACCATATCAACCAGGATATTTCAATAATTTGTTATGTACCCTTTTTTTTCATTTTTCTTTTTCCGATTCTATTATATGTATAATCTTCTTCAAACTGTCGTGTTACAATGTATTCATATTAAGTTTACCAAATACAACTAAACATTAACTTATTTTATATAATAGTTGTATAATGATGACTTTTGTTTGTTATATAACATATAAATGATTAATTTAAACACATTTTAAACAAATTTAAATTATGACGATTCAAGTTTTTATTGTTAGTACAATTCATTGTATTATTTCTGAAGCTTAAACATGCATTGTAATTGCAGATTATCCTTATGGCATACGATTATCGCAACGAGTTGACGGCAAAGTATTGGTCACATTCAACGCGAGAAACGAACACGACCGGTGTAAGTTCGCTGAGGATCTCCGCGAGTCGATAAGCGAGATGGACGAGATGGAAACGTTGAGAATCGAGACGGAACTGGAGCGACAGAAGAGTAGCAGAGGCGCTCGGGGCGGCGCGGAGAATCGCGACTCCGGCGTCGCCGACGTGGAAGTTTGTCCCTGCCCGGGACCTTGTCCTGACAGGACCGACGTCGTCGACATCGACCCACAACTCAAGCGCTCCGCGCTCAGCAACTCGCTCCTCGATATTCACGAACAATGTAAGAATCTCTACTTCGAATCCTCCAACTTCCCCTTGCGCGAGGTCTGATTACGCCAAGTTCTGGCATTGGAACGCAGCTCTTGTCATAGTTGAGGCGAACCTTTTCAGAAATGTTTATAATAGCTTTTTAACTTTGAGCAAGAAGAAGCAAAATTGGTTAATTTGGTGACTGTTACCGAAATATCATAGAGATATAATTTATTATTATAACGTAGTAACAAAATTTAAATGAGATTGACCCTCTAAATAATTCCTGATTCAGTAATCGAAATTTTTTGTTTCGATATCAAGTTTAATTAGCAGAAGTTTATTCTGTATTAATTGTTGAATGGTGAATGGTAAAATTAATTGGATACCGAAATGATTCAAATTAATTGTTAACAGTCTCGTTAAAATCGTTTATCAATGCAAAATTAATGATTTTGAACATAGTATATCGAATACTTCTAAGCACATTCACATATAGCTATATATGATTTCATGTAACTCCAGGCATGAATATTATATGTGTGTATATATGTTATGTCTACAAGATCAAAGATTTTACATATTTTATTGCGTGATATTTCGGGCGCAGTTCTGAATTCTAAATATATTACGTGGATCATTCTGCGTTAGTTGAAGTACAATTTTGGGCTTTACGACTAATTCGGATTTCATCCAAAGTCAGCGGCTGAGTAAAACTCTGTAAAATACAAACATTATTATTTAGTCGCATTTGTAGTTAAGTGGGAGTAAAATTAGTTTTTTTGAGTGATTTTAAGGTGTTATCAATGTATAAAGTACTAAAACTTAAATTCATTGTTTGAGAATATTAATGTTGTTAGAAAAGTGAACTGTATATAATCATTCTAATATTATTCTTTGTCGATATTATTCAAAATGCAACGTAGGTTAAAAAATCTAAATTATAATTATGCGAAGAAAGTTTTAGTGGAGCTAAATTTGTATTTATCATGATAATTTTTAATTTAGTGAGAATTATATGCGATTTTTACTGCGCATAACAAATGACGTTTTGTTATCCATGTAATTGCATATAGAATTAAACTAGTATATAATGAAATCTACCAAAGATAAAATTCGGGACAAAAATTATAAAAAATTATTTATAAAAAGTCGTTTGGTCAACATAACTTGAAATACATTTTTTACTTGAATTAGTTTAAACATAATATACGTAAGCAACTTTAAAGTAGGATTACTTATAAAGTAATTTAACGGTACCAAATTTCGCGTGATTATTGTAAATGAGTATTTAAATAATTTTAAAACTTTTTATGTATTTGACAATAAATTTGTTATAATATTACATTTGTGTATGAATCATTTAAACATGGTATACTTTTATAGTCAACAAATTGAAAGATAGTGTTATATGAAAATTTATCAAATTAAGACTATATAGTTAAAATCAATTTACTATCTTTAGATAATGAAAATAGTATAATTTATTTCTAGATATTTCTGAAATCTAATATTTTCATAACATTTCGTGATATTATATGATTTGAAGAAAACATTTTTTTTAAGTGGTTTTATAGAGTTTCATTCGCTGCTTGTTATTATTTTATGACAAAATGAAAAGATAATTTCGTTTATTATTTAAATGATATTTTATTATTAAGATTTAATATATAAGCGTCAAAAATTAAATTCTACATGAATACTTATTATATAAATCTAAAGATGGCGTTGCTGTATGTAGTCGGTAATGTGTAAAACTAGTCAGTTTGTTAATAAAAATTAATTTTCTTATCGTACTAATACTGAATGCATATTAACATTGTAACCACATTAGTTTTGTTTTTTGGCATAATGTGTACCATACAACATGTGCAGATGTAACAAAATTGTACTTCCAACTAACTATTTGTCTTTAACAAACTCTTTTATATTTTCAAAGAACAAATAGAACCAAATTTTGCACACAATCATATGAAAATATTAATGTTTGGATTATGAAAAGGGTTAATAAACTGAATAAAATCAAAGTAATTTGACGTACACAATAGAGGGATGCAAAATTGCGACTTTTTATATATTCGACGAAGTACCGCAAAATTTATTAGAGCTGCGTCAAAGAAAAAGATTGATGCTAAGAATCACTGAAACAAACAAGAGAAAAGATTTAATAACTTCACAAATGTTCGCTTTTCTATGTACTTTTTTCATAAATTGAAATTCTTGCGAATTTCAACATGAAATTCAAGTCTCCATTTTAAAATTTTGTGTATATAACTTTATGTTTGTAATAATTGTTGTTCAATATGAAAGTACACAGTAACACGTTTTTAGTGAGATATAATGAAATTACGTGTAATATAATGATTGAGTTCGGATTTGAAATTTGTCCTATTTGTCGATAAATACAGAAAATATTCGATTATTGTGATATGTCAAAATAAATTCAATAATATAACGTATCAATCAAACAATTGCCCGGATCGACAAATTAACAAACATTTATGTATCAACAAATTACAAGTATTTATTTTTTATTAATTTCATGTTACAATTCAATTTCGTATGAATTTGTGTTATTAAAAAAATATAATTAATAAATGAAAGTACATAATAAAATGAACATTGTACAAAGTTTGTGTCAATTTACCATCGCAATTTATGTGGTGCGTCGTCTAATATCTGAAAATTTGGTTTAATTGCATAACCCCATTATAAAATTAAAAAACGTTACACAAATATGTGTCATCGATATGTCGTCTTGCTTTTTTGTTTTTGTTTTTTGTATGAAGTTATTTTGACAAAGAAAGTCTCATTTCCGGAACTTGTTGATCGACCGTCGTACAAAGTCATGTCGCGTCGTTTGTACTGACCTATACGTTTGTGCACTTGCAGTCGCCGGCGAGAAACCACAACGACGCGGTAGTGTGGGCTCCCTCGATAGCGGTATGTCTATATCATTTCAATCCACTTCCGCCAGCTCCATGAGCCAAGGCGCGAAGCATCCAGGACAGGCTCACCTCGGGGCTACGATCCCTGGTAACAATAAGGGCCTTGCTCAGCAGCCGTCTTTTTTAGGCAGTCTGTTCAATAAGCGCGAAAGAAAGCTCTCGCAGTCCGAGGAGAACGCTCCGTATAGCCGCACCACGGATGTTTAAGGGTCTGCCAGTCGACGATGGGCAGTCAATCTCACGTCTTTCTCAGTGATTATGCAGTTTTTGGTCTTACGAATTCATCATTTGTTTTATTTTATTTTATATTTTTTTTCTGTTTTTTCGTGCTTTTGCTTTACTGGTTCAACACTACGTTCAGCATATTGTTTTTTCAGAAATTTATACAAAGAATTTAGGACCGTCCGAAATATTTGTTTATATAAACAATTAGCAGAAATTATTTTTTCACCGAGAAAACTATGTGTTTAAGAATTAAGTTACAAATATTGATGACTATCGATACAAGTATTCATTATCAATTAAGTGAATAATCAATATTTGTAACTAATAAGAAAGAAAAATACTTCTGACAATTTCTGTTTATTGTTAAATGTAATGAATGAAATCATGGCAACATTGCATTTTGAAGATATAAAAAAGAAATACGAATTTTGTTGTTTTTGTTCATAAAAATTCGTATTTCTAAAAGACACTAATCAATATATTTCGAAGATGAGGTGAAAGCATGTATTTCTTTTTGTTTGTAAGGTCAAATATTGTATATTCAATTGTTTCGTTATATTGGTTTTTGTTTTTGGGGAGAGTTCCATTAATCTTTATTCTTGTCAGTATTTTATATGCGAAAAACTTATAGTTCGTAATTTTGTTTGGTTATTTAAAATAACGGTTAGAAGAATTTAGTAAATATTTAATTTAATCGATTGAATTATATTACGTGGAACTCTTCGCATTATTTTTTATCAATCTAGCGACTAGAATAATATCAGTATAAATATAATTTGCCCATCTGTGCTGCCGAGTCTCGATAACCATTGCGTAATGAAAAGAGTTATCGTTTAAAAACAGCATCAAAATTATAAACGTCAGCATAATAATAACTCCAATTAATTTACATCTGCAGCGGAATTATAAAAGCGAAACAATTTTGTCATTTTTGCATCCTAAACCTTTGTATTGTAACACCTTCATTGCCTAATTTTGCACCTGCAAAAATATTAATTCAAAAGTTATTACGTAACAACATTAATCAACATCCGCTATCATGAAATAATTTCTAACCAATTTAACCCCTTGACTGCTGAACCTTTTTAAAGTATTCGTGCTTTGGACGCGTATACGCGTCTTTAGAACCGAAGGGGTTAAATACATTATTTGAGAGACTGATCAAAATTAACTTAATTAAATTAATTATTATTGTGTAAATTATAACAAGTCCTTTAATTCAAAGCTTCATTATGCTTTGTAAAATGAATATAGAAATCTGATATTTTCTATAAATCACACATTCGTATTGATTTTCCCGTTACATAAAATGACAAGTATAAATAGTCATTGTATTGGTAGGTTAAAATTGATATGAAATTTAAACTTTGTATTTAATTTGATTTAAGCAGCACTTAGTATTATTTTTTAAAAAGTCATTTCCAACGATAATAATTAATCGACGAATGTTTTTATATTTGAGGTATTAAAACGTTCTACTTTTCTTTTTTTTCGAAAAGCAAAAATGGTAGTCGAGACTCGAAGGCCTAGAAAAAATATTTTTTTAATGAACATGTCTTTCGTTCTAAATGCTTACAAAAATTGCTAAATGCAAAAAAGAAACGAGAGACCCGTTCAAAAGTTAATTATGTTTTTTTTCGCGCGAATGAGCAATTGTTTGTTCTAGTCATACATACTACTTAATTTCGGCTGGAGTTGCGTTGTATGAAATATCACAAGGTATTCTGTAAAACGAAAAACGTCACTGCTCCCTTTTGTGTATTTCTAGAGCTTTGATCATTGTCTTTCTTTTCCCTCTTTCTTTTATCATTGTCTGTTTTTCTTATATTTATAATGCTTTTGAAAAAGATATATTTAAAAGTGCTTGAATCACAAAGTATACAATAATTTACATAATTAGTCAACGAATTAAAAACGTTTTGAGTATTTTAGCTCAAAATTAACATTTGAATTGCATGCTTTTTATATGATTGGGCAGGATCCCATTGCGACAGTTTGTATTTTTATCAGCTTTCTCTTCCTTAGCCCTTCCCCTCCCCTTCCTCATATGTAGAGTATTTATTCGTGTATTTTAAGTATATTTACCTTTTCGTGCGTTATTTATAAACTACCAGAAAAAATCAGAAAGAGATGCATGAAACATAGCGATACCACAATTGCGTCAACATCGCTCGACGTATCGAACGAATACAATTTTGAAACTAATACAATATTGAACATTTTTTAGGACGATATCGAAATGTAACGGCGCATGAATTATGCATTTACGTTTGCCGTAAAATTTGTAAATAGCGAGCGTGTGGTGATTTTATTGTGTATCGAACATATAAAATGTATATCGTAAGTTGAAGAGTAGAAATTTCGTAAAGTCGAATTTTCGATGCGCTCGAGTGATTGGTTAATTTTATAGTGAATTTCTGCTTGATTGAATTGTATTAGAACTAAACATTAAAAGCAAAATGACCGAAATGACCGAAGTGACCGAAGTTTACAAATAATTCGACAGTTTGGAATCGAACTCGACCTTAGCCAATAAAATCATGTAGAATGCTACTTAGAATATAGACGTATCCGTTTGCTAAGTGAATTATCGATTCACGAAAGTAAATTTGCATCAAGTAACAATTTTTTACAAATTTCGGCAATTTCAGGTGTTGATAATTTTTATAAGAAATATTTGAACTGTTTGTATCATTTAATGGCATTGCAATACGTATTTATGACGATTTCATAATTTTTAATTATGTAAATCACATTTTTAGTTTTCAGTTCACTTTTTATTCTAAGGAATTTTAGGTGGATTCGTGTCAATCTGCTTTAACGACGTTGTAAATATAGCGATTTTGTTTGATAATTATGTACATTTTTGAATTCTCAATCGAAGTTGAAATAGTGAGATACACACATCACGTTAATCCGTAATCATTGTATTTTACTTTAGTCGTGATTATTTTTTACTTATTTTTCGATGCCTGTATGAAGCGATTCATCCAAAATTAACATTAACATACTCAGACAGACCATAAAAGAAGTGGACATATATTAATATATTATACATATATTGTATGTATATTTCACAACTAACGTATAAAAAAGGTTTATATTGTGTGTATACATGTCCTTCTCCTGTACATATCAGATATCGGTATTCTATCTGAATAATGAAATAAACAAATCTTTTGAAGCAATTTTTCATACAGGGTTGTTTAATTTACCCGCGTGGCTTTCTACTGTGGTGGTCTTGAGAGGTAGTACGTTTCATGGTTTCCAGTTATTTTTCCTTTTATATTGCCTCTTAATTTTCACGTGTTTGACGTCATGATTAGATGACATCTCATATATCTTCACCTCATAAAAAGGTATCAACAACATAAGAGAAAAAACTAGTATATTAGTTGAATCAACGTAATATTGTTTTATTCGTAATAAACATTTTTTTGAATTGGAAATTCTGAAACTACAATAAATATTAAAATATGATACTTAATGCCATTATGCAATTATGAAATTGTACAAAATTCTTCGGATCATGTCAAAAGTTAAGAGGTTTGATAAAAATTATCAACAGAGCGACTAAAAGAAAAACAACTTTTATGTTTATGTCAAAAGATAAGTATACGTATTTATCTTTTGATTAATTTATTTTTCATGTAAGATATTGAACTTGCGACATTGTATTATTAAATTATAAATAAGTAGTATTTATATGAAATATGCACTGTAAAGAAATTTTAGGTTTACATAATTTTCTATTTATTTTGATTCTCCAACCTTTGATCGTTAATTTTGGATCAATCTATATATGTATATATATATTCTTGCGAATTCTGAAATTAACCCGAATGGGTAACACATGAATCTAACGGATCACTGTTTCGAGCTGGTCGAAAATAAAAGCGCAGGCGCTTAAAAACGCGTCTCTGGGCGCGCGCAAATAATGCCAAAAATGTGCGTAACTGCTCTATACAGTATGCGTTGCACATGTAAATATTATGTGTATTTCGTAGTTTTTTCCACTCGAAACAGCGAATCGTAACAACAATCATTAATAAAGGCGTAATGTATAAATGAAGTGCGAAGGATTTTCGAATGCGTTACACAAAAACATTCAATCAATTTAACGTGAAAAAAATGTTTATATTTTAATTTTGCATTAACTTCGAATTGCCTTCGGACGATGAATCTTCAAAGAATGAGTGTAAACTGGTCTCAATCGTTGGAATTGTATAACACGATCTTACCATAATGTACATATTATTACTAATTGTAATACAAAGCAGTTATGGATAAATAAATATGAAATAACATAGAATCGGTATTGATATGGAGTGGAGTTTATTGTCAATCGATAATTGTTATATAAAATCGCATAAAAAGACATTCATTGTTTAAATCGAAACATGTACACTGTACATTTTTCAATATTTATAAACTATGTATATCTTTGTTTTTCATATCAGTCATAAGGTGATGCAGTTTTGGTACAATTTTGCTAAAGAATGTTGTCTTCTCTGTGTGGAATAAAAATTCTAATCAGACATTACAAGATATTTAAACATGAACAGTGTTGCCAGATGCTTAAAGCAGTGCTTGACTGTCGTATTTTCTAACACAAAATTCCCTATTCAGAAAAGATAACAATACACTACTTGCTTATCAAATAAAAACCGATTAGTTAAATAATGTGTTTTATAAAAACAGAAACAATTTTTAATGATTGTTCGCTCCTGAAGAAAATTTAAAGGGGTTCACTATCTGGCAATACTGAAAAGAAATGTTGATAAAAGACTTCTTATATACACTGTAGTAAACATAGAGATTAGAAAGGCACAATTTACAATTAAATCGCTTTAGAAAGTATGCACAAAATAAAGTTAAAACAAGTCTAGTAATTTTTTTGTAGATATATCGTACCACATTGCCTAATAAATGAAACCGCATCATGAATTTGCACTGTTTTTCATTGACGATTCCTAATTATAACAACAAGCTCTAGTCCATCTCGAGAATGTAATCTTTTACATGTGTAAATAGATCGTCAATCGTAAACATAAGTTCCAAGACTGTCTGAATTGTAACATTACATCATTGTTCCTTGTTGAAATACTTGAAAGAACGACTGTCTGATCTATAATTGCAAAAGTAATGTACATAGAGAACATTATTTCTAAGAAAATTAAGAGACGAACCACTTTCGTGTAATATCTGTCCAGTATTTTTCAGTATTTTACTAATATCAACATTATTGTGGTTGTCAGAGGCAAAATAAGTAGTTATCTCAAATCCTTCACTACTAAGGAATCCAATCGTGTATAGAGAAAATGATTTAGAAGCTTGAAATTACCGTAAAATTGGAACTTTATTTGTTTCATAAGTCTCTTGTGTGATGATAGATTTGAAATAACTCCATTTTTTGACTCTCATAATCGCAGAAACGTTAATATTAATCAAAATAGTAAAAACACTATCGGTCGGTATTGCAGGAAGGAGTGACATCCCCTTTAGGTGATTTGTCACTCGCCTACGAAGTTCAAATCTTCGGATTCCCACCAAAACCAGTTTTTCTTTAATTACGTGAATTTGAATTAATATTTTTTCATGAAAATGTCCCATTCCATTCTTTGTGGCGT
>JABFOW010000562.1:0-11245 GCA_022817725.1 Archaeoteleia sp. ZL-2020 | reverse complement strand
GGTGAAGAGGAGGAAAGTGCGGGAAGATGGTGGTGGTAGTGATGATGGTGAGTACATCAATAGTGGGGATTTGTTGAATGTGATTCGCTGTTGGTAGGTTAATTTCAAACCATAAAGCCACACCTCCGGTCGGTTGCCGTAGTATAACTCAATTCATCTCCGTTGTTTCAACATGCCTTACCTCCCGCAGTAGCCGAACTGTCAGCGCTTTATACTTTGTCATAATAAAGCTGCAATGATCACATCTATATAAGATTATGTATGAACTGGGCTGTGTGTGAGATATTTATTTATACGTCATTTTTAAACAGTTTTATATACGATGAGAGGTTTTAGAATCTTTTTAATAATGATGCATATAAAAATGGTAAGTGTAGAATTGGAGCTCCTCCAATTCAACACTTCATCAAAATGTAACGAACAAACAAAATAGTAAAATAATAATTCAACATGTACATTGAAAAAAATGTGCACGACATAGTTTTAACAATGAAAATTAATTCATTAATCTTAGCGACACAAATACAGGAAACAGTTATAATGATTCAACAAAATGATTTGTTGAATCGATAAAGTGTCTTGTTGGATTTACAAAACTATTTTTGTTAATTAAACAAAATTGTGTTTTTGAGCGAAAATACGATTTTTGAGCTATGTAGAAATTGTTGTCAATCTGCGAATATAATACTGTTTATGGTGTTATTAGAAGGGATCAGTTTTTAAGCATATACACCAAATTCACACTCAGAAAAACAATTGTGTTAAATTAAACAAAATCAATTTGTTGATTAAACCCAACATTTTGTTGATTGAACAAAACATTTGTTCGACTCGACAAAATATTTGTCCAACGCTGTATATAGCGCTATTTATTTTTCTTTACCAATTTTAACTGTTAGTTGGAGAATAACCGTTCATTGTGAATAGAATTGTTAGTTCAAAAATATGAAATCCAAATATCCCAATGAAAATATTTTCTTACTTTAATAATCAAACATAATGATTGATTCTATGTATAATAATAAAAGTTCTTTTGTTGCGATTGTTACTGAATGAACTACAGTTTTCATTAACTTGACTATGTAAATTTAAGGTTTTAATAATAATATGCATTGTTACTAAGATGACTTTCACTGATTGTACAAGTGCTTAAATTGAAGATCCGTAATTATTACGAATATTAATGTATTTTTCATAACTTAATATAAATAATCTAAAATTTTAAATAATTAATTCAAAAATATTATTTTATAATTTTACAACGTTGACAACTTTTTAAGTAATCGTTTGATTAATCTTCATTTCAAAGTTCGATCCGACTGTCTACAAGGGATCGTTATTACGTTCATCAAGTATCCTTACACGAACGTTAACAATGTTAAAAGCTAACCATATGCTGGTCGCAAGCGAACTGTTTCATGTCATGGAGTTAATTGAGATAAAGGAACATTTATATTTTAATTGAAAAGTTAAACGGTTTACAAGACCTATCACTTTTTACAATCAATTGTTAAAATACATAGGGGTATTGGAAAGATTTGACAATTGTATTATTTGTGTACTCAGTTAAGAATAACATTATATTATATATTATATATTATATTTCGTTGTTGATTGTTTTGTGTTTTAAAAGTTATTTCCACATTTAGCAGATTACAGAAACAAAGTCAAAATTCTTTGTTTTTCGAATTTGCATGAAACATAAAATAATAATTAGAAAGAAAAAGACGAACACCTGCCTAACAGCTTTTTTGAATTTTTTCAAAACTTATCATGTATAATATCATACTATTTTTGTACTATTTTGTTACCTTGCAGCAAGTGTTTCTTGAACACTTTTCAACAGATTTACTCGTCCTTTTGCTTTTATTACGTGGTAATGAATTCTCTCTGTGGCAGCGTAGGATTTTTTTTGATATTTTGACTTTTCAATATTTACGCACGTTTAAGTGTGGTTTATTCGGGGCTAAAATTGACCTTTTGTTTAAAAATGCCACCATTATCGTATTTTTCAAATTAAAAAAAATCAAACATTTTTAAATTTTACTCTTTGATGTTCCAGAACTGATCGGAACTTACAGCTAACTGGACACTGTTTTTGTACAAGAATACACACGAGGAGCTGCCGCAAGGACAATATACAATATTTGTAATCCACAAAATTCATGAATACACTATAAATATATTGGGACAACGTAAAAAAATATCTGAGTTGTTAAATCATTTCTAGATCGTCAAAAAATTCCCGAAATTCGCCTTTTTTTGAGCGTTCAGTCCCCCCTTAAAGACGAGAATTAAATTAAAAATTATATTTGTAGTAAAAGAACAAAGAAAAAACGCAAAATTTTGATACTTGATATTCAAATAGCTATATTTTTTGTATTATTATTCTAGCCCTTCAGATTTAGTTTCAATTTCCTTGTACACGCTTATTATTTAAATAAAATGTTTATTTCAGATACGTGGCACAAATATTTTAAATTATGTGCTGGTAAATTAAATTCGATACATGTATAAGATAATAACATACGATAATACATAAAGTCAATTAGACCCTGATGTGTCTCAGGAGGTACACCCAAAAAGGGGCTAGTTAAATGTATCTATTGAGATTTCTACAATGAGACAAATTTTACAGTATAAATTACCATTTTATTGGCAATCCTGAGCCAGAAGTAAAAAAGAACAATTTTTCCCACATACATGGTAATTTTTCTTAGTAAACTATTAAAACTTCTTAGTTTATATAGTAAAAATCGTTCTTTTTTTACAATAAAATGGTAATTTATACTGTAAAATTTTTCTCAGTGTATCAAATAAAAAAATAGTTTTCTTAAACTAAATTTTGACTACATGAAACACGAAATACATATCATTAATCATAAGTATAAATAAGAGAAATCACGTTATAAATCTAGATATTAAGAACATGAGAACAAATATGTTGGTAAAATTTCTTGTTAAATAGGCAATACCAGGCACAAGAATTGCTATCGTTACAATAGACATAAGCTGTGTCCTATTCATATTTATGTATATCTTACTGTATCAATATACGTTTCCGAATAATACCAAAACCTGACTGTTTAACTGATCGTTTGTCATAGTATTTATAACAGTATCATTTTCCCTATCATGAGTGAAAAGTACTCTATATTTATAGATACAATTCTCGAAACTTTCCAAAATACGTTTATTTTATTATTATATATTAACAATCGACAAATTATAGTTCAAAGCCTATAACAACATTGTAATCTCACGAATTCGCCATTTCACATTTTCTTATTCCGAGTGGACGATAAGTGAAAACAATAATTTCGTGTAATTGAGATACAAAAGATTCATGTAATCTCATCAGAATCTAAGAGAAAGTGCAAAATCATAGTAAAAAAGGAAAAGGAAAAAAAATAAGAGGATGAAAGATGAAGAAGTTGATGAAAGAAAAAGTGAAGGAGAAGATGGGAAGAAAGAGCAAGCTAACGCGAGAAAGATACGGAGAGGGATAGAGGGAGATCGTAAAAATAAGGATCTCCCTCGCACAAACAACCCCCACGAGGCAGAGGAAGGTTTCGTGGGCGTTCCCTGGCAACAGAGCTATGGTGGGTTTCACCAATCCAGCCGAGCCGGGATGAGCAACGAAGGTAAAAAAATATTGACCGTTGGATTATGCGGTCCATTTGGGGATTGCGGAGGTGACGTGTGTGCTTTGCTTGCTGCTTGCTTGCATGTAACATACCATCAATCGGGGGTAACTCGAGTTAAATATCGTAGTCACGTATGAGATTATTAGCCGGATTTTCTTAGTCCTGCGAAGTGATAACGACAATCGTCCTTTCGTTACTTAACATTTACGTTTCCTCTGACCAACGCACGAAACACTGTTAACGTTTTGATACGCGTGCTTATCCACCGATCTATTAACCCCTAATTTCCATTATCAACGTTTTTCTACCTCCAAACCTTACTCTAAGCATTGTATCATTTCATCAGTGACGCGTTTGGTATTTCCCAAAAGAAACATTATTCCAATAAAAAAAACATTTAAAAAAGTGCTTTCAAACAGTTTACAAGTTATGTGTAGACGGACTTACACCGTTGACATCATTCAAGTGTTACTTTTTACTTGACTGCTGTCACAGCAGTCATCGTCAGACAAAATAATAATTCCGGACACGATCATCGAGAAAACTAGTGCTGTGATTATATACTATGCATTGCATATTCAAACAGGTACGTAGACACCCGATATGCGTAATCGAAGTTGATTTGCGTATAATACTGATGATTCGATGACGACGCGGGTGACATGTAAAGAAATCTATGTGAAAGCAGTGTTAAAGTCAACGGGAAGACAAAGATTGTTAAAAGTTATTTCTTATACTGCGTATAATGTGTACTCGTGTGTGAATGTGCGTGGAGTAATGATAGAACAAGATGGAAACGAGTGAATTGTATTCATTGTCGAACAGCACAACCGAAGATTCCTCAGATAAGAGTGACAGTTCCATCGGTCAAAATTTCGACGTACAACTGTGCACTTATGATGACTGTGGCAGGACGAATGAAATCAATTTGAGTGTTTCGGAAAAGGAGGAAGACATTTCGGAAAAGTTAACGGAAAGCCAACGAAGCAACGGTAAAATCGTGCCATCCGTAACTAATGAAGATCAGAAGAAGAAAAAGAATATAGTGCCCACATCGATGATGTCGACAACAATAGCATCGCAGTCAACCGTAACTACTACAACCACAACAGGATTGGCAACAACGGCAGTTGCGCCGTCGATGCGAATATGTCTCAACGATCACATTGGCGATTCATCGGCAAGTGGTTCGTCTTCGGTGCATCATCTGATGTCTATTCGTAACAAACAGAAAGGATTGTTTGGCCTGCTGTCATGCAACATCGAGCATGACCATTCTACTGACGTATCGTACCGATGTCCGGAACTCTCTGCCAAAGTGACACTCCCGCTAACGTCGACGTTTTACAAAAGTAAAAAAGCTACGAATCACCAGCTACGCGACGAGTTGATGTTGAGTTTAACTCGTGCAGAATTGCGGCAGAGCACGAATGCTCTGCAACAATCTCTGGAGAAAAATATAAAGGAACATCCGGAACATTTACTGGATGGTTTCTGTAATAATCGTCAAGCTAAGGATCTGAATCTTGCGAAACATTATTCCAATTTGCAGCTTGACGAAATTGAGAAAACAGAGTCCTCGAACGTTCCCTTGGAACATGGTACCAGGGACGTTATTCATGCCGAAAATATTGCTGCCTTTGAGCGCCTTCGTGGCAGTAGTCTCCTTGTGGAAAATTCGCCTATCGTGGATCGCTCGGATTTACAAAATCTTCAAGTTCAGTCTACGTCGCGGATACCGAGTTTCGACGCGTTAACTTTTGAGCGTATGAGACATTCCCACTTTTTACCTAAGAATCCAACGACGGAAAATCATGGGACCTCTACTTTTCGTTCCTCACGAGACGCTTTTATGACGCACTTGCAACAAACGCATCCGCAGCAGCAACAGCAGCATCAACAGCAGCAGGCAAAATCGTTTACCATTGACGCTATTTTGGGGCTACGAAGTAACCAAAGAGATAAACACAGGGGACAACAGTATAGGAAACACCAAGGTAGGTAAATTTGATACCTGCATCATCTCATGTTATACGTTCATATTTTGGGTATATTAATACAATGTCGATGGAAGATTAATCTACACTTAAAACTATAGCGAATTATTTACCTTTTCTTAAATAGAATTTCGGCCAATAGATGGCAAAATATGATTAATTTTTTTAGAGTGCAATTTTCAATCTTTTGCAACAAATTTGAATTGATTAATATTAATTTTATCATCAACTACTAAATTATATAGATCAACAACATTTCTACATTTCCATTGTTATGATATAAAAACGTTACCATACAAAAACGAAAAATTTTTAGTTATATCAGAACTAAAAGTTTTTAGTTATGATATTTAAAATTCACTGTTAAGCATACCGAAATATTTAGTTATCTTAACTACATCAAATGGTTATTGGAACTATAATCTCTAAAATGAACGAACTATTTGAAATTATGATAATTAGGGCGCAGTACTACACATTTTTTCAATTTAAATTGTCAAATTATCTAAATCAATTGTAAGTTAGATGATGATAATTTTATTTTGGACAGAAAGAAATATTATTATCGTTTCGAACAAAGTTTAGTAAAATACATTCTCAGCTTTACAATGTTTTATATTTACGTCATCTTTATTTCTAGTGATAGTTATTATGTTACAGTAATCATTACGTAAAGAAACAAAATATTGTTTTTATCCAATTGTTTTAATTCAATAGTTTTAATAACCAATACAACGTTTTTCTCTGTGTACGTTATTGTAAACTAAAAATTACTGGACAACATCATGGTCACTGATCGAATTCCAATGCATTTTTTGGTGCATTTGCTTAAAAACTATTATTTAAAAATAGTAACATTTTTGAAAAAATGAAGTATGCATTTAAAACTTTCGAAATTTATGCATGACCTATATATTCTTCTTCAGAATGAAGATCTCTAAAAGTATATCGAAAAAAATCTATTTCGCTACCCCTCGTTGGACCACAGTCCCCCCTTTGTCATAAAATACGACTATAATATAGATAACATTTTAGCTTCTCGGAGTATTTTCCGTGTACAAGATAAACTGTAGTAATTTTGACAGAAAAGTTATTTCCACCGAACACTTCGCGACCCAATCCCAAATTCCTAAAAACTATAACCTATACATTCAAAGTCTCGTAAAAGACAGTTCGAGTGACTGAAGAAATGAATTAAAGTTTATCGAAATCTGTCAGTGTTGGATTATGTATAGATAACTGAGACAGAATATATTAAAAGCACGACCTTATTCTAGTTGCTAGTCCCTAAAAGCATTATGAACCTTTCGCGTTATGTACTTTATATGAAATAAACCCTGGGCTTGTAACTTTGCGAAGGGTATGAAAAGAAGAGGCCAAGAAAAAGTAATTTCATCGCGCGTTACATTTTAACCACCCAGCTTTGCAGAAAAGAGCGTGAAATGTGCCCGGCATAAGTCACATTAATGACGAATATTGTGCTTGCGTGACAATGCAACGTATCAAGATACTCGATGCGAATACGAATTCTCATTGTGTTCGCGTTATTAAAAGTGGAATGACAAAGTAACACGAGGATCGCGAACGCGGAACGAGGAGCTATCTATTTTTTTGCTAATGCTCGTCAATGGTAGCGACAAGGCTATTGATTCGCGCAACGAATGACACGCGCGAATTCACACATTTGCTTGCCATTGATGCAAATAAAGACAAACATTCTTTCGAGCGACGAAACTCAGTTCGGCGTGATATATTTTTCGCGCGCGCTCTGCGAAGGAAAGTTGAAAAATGACGAGCATCGAAGAAAGCAGCGCATACTTGCCAATAGCTCAGTCCGCAGATTTATACAAATCTGCGCGCGATACAAAACCTTACCGTTGTGGTTAATTGTACGAAAAGGAAACAAAGGACGTGATTTATTTATGCGACAAGCTGTAAACGCTTCGAAAAAGAATCTGCATAGATCACGATCGCGTACTGTACGTCTGAATAATGAATGTACTTCGGTGTTAGCTAGCACCGCCTCGTCTCGAAGGACGCTCGCATTGACAAACGGTGACCGACAAATTAAGTGGCAAATGCTACGAAAAGGGACTTCGAACTTCCAATCATGCTTGCTAAAGTTTCTCCCTCGCCTTTTTTTGAAACTTTTTTTTGAACCTTGGCAACAAACGCGTATTATATTGTTACTTCTGGGAAATTAATGGGATTTTCGAGAAAAACGATGATATTTTTTGTCTAACGATTTTTCAATGTTTTGGAACATTATTTTATCGGATTTATTTCTTATTTTTATTTCTCTTTCGTGCAATTGAAAATTATACATTTTTGTTTTAATTTTGTGTTTAATTGTAATTTTTGCAATTTTTGACAAATGATATAGATTTAAAAATCCAATAAAAAAATCACGTTTAAATTCTGCAAAATAATTTACAAATATAAAGCTAGGACAAAATCAAATTCACTTAAAATAATTAAACTTTGTTTGTAATCAACAAATAATAAGATAAGATTTAGTAGGCAAGGAATTGATAGAACTATCTGAAATCGAAGAATCAAAGAGATTCTGAACGAGTATAATTGAAGATCATAGTGTTATCGATTTATGACTCGAGTGCACAGAGAAAAATGTAACGAAATAATCACGTTGAGGATTTCAGAAAAAGGAAAATCATCAATTTCATCATAATGATTGGGTAATAGGAGATTCTGATTTTGATTGGTTCAGAGTGGTGATGATATTATATTACAACTTTAATCATAAATGAACTATAAATGAATAAATGAATAATAAGTATATCTTTTTACTTTCCGTAGATTAATTATAATTTTAAATTTCAAAATCTATTAAGACCGAGTTAACTATTTTTTTAAGAGCAGAAGTAACGTTCTTTTCAATGAATTTAAATCACACAGTCATTTTACACAGAACATTAAAAGCATTGTTTTAGTACGAATAATTTACTATTTTATAATTCTTGTTTTCAAATTTCCAATTAGTTCATTAAATCTTTTGGAAAAAAGTTATAATTAGAATCGATTCCAAAACGATTTTCAGTTTTAAAAGAAATTATTTTTACAGAGTAGTTTATTAACGATTTAACACACATTGTATTCTTGAAGACACATATATATAGAATTTCATTTGATAAGCATTTTATATTATCTAACCATTATAACCGTAATTAAGTTTTGTTATGACTTCATTTGTAGAATTTGTAGAATTTGTTATTGATTCTTCCTGTATTCGTATAGTAATTGATCTATTGTTATCATTAGTATCTCGAATTAATTACGAGAATATATATATATATATATAACACAGTAATTTTTTCAATTGAGATGTTTTTATGTATTTCATAGCAATATTGTTCCACATCACAAACCATAGATAAATTATAGTTATGGGTTTACTGTCAGACTATACGTAACGGATATATTGCTTGCCACTCCGATTAACCCCACTTCATTCCAATGAATAAATAAATTTTCAAAATAAAACTTGTCGGAACAAATATCTCCAATTTACTAAATATCTACTATTTACAACGATACGTAAATTCTTCGTGTAATAATATATTTACATCAGGTGATGCATGCCATCAAAATATAAATAATAAATACGTTGCTTCATTGCATAAAAGTGTGTCATTTGATTGCATTCATGAAATTTAATCAAGTCTCAACGTATAGATATTGAATCTATGAAGCATGAAGTCTGGCCAATGGGCAACGACGGATCTAGTAATTATCATTCATTTTAATTAGTTTTCGGAGCAAACTAGTGATATATGCCTTATGTGGCTGTGTGCCCGAAAACTGCAGTAACGCTAATACTCCATCCGTGTTACACTTGTTACGAAATTTCTCGACCTAAGTTTAGGTATCCGTTGGAATACTTACTTTCAAATTTCAAATAGATTTCGCCTAGCTTCCGAGTACCAACTCATTCTCGGCTCTATTCAGAATTAATTCATCTAAAATATTTCAGCGATAGAAAATTTGATCCATTCAATTTTATTGATCAAATTGGGGTTTCATGAACAATGTTTTCCTAAATGTTCATTTAACAAATAAAAAGATTTTCGTTGGATATTATAACGTTCTACCATGTTTTCTTTAATTTCTCTCGATGTACATTTTGGTATTTGTCTTTTATTATATTTTCAGACTTACACTTCTATTGCATAATTAGATAATATTTTAATTTTATTGTAATAATATGTGTAGTCTTTGTAATTTTACATAAATAATTTTTCTAATTTTCTTTCAGATGTATTTGAAAAGATTGAGTTGGAAGTTCAAATCAACAAACTGACTTTTTTATCAGAGACGAGAATAATGCAAATCGAACAAATATTAAATTTTAGGTGCATTATTTAATATTCAATCGATATTATATATAATTTATTCCAACTTTTGAATATGCACGTTGAAATGTATGTGTATATACGTATCAAACGTATGAAAACGTCGCGATAATATGAAAAAATTAATGATCTAAAAGAACTTTTCATGCATTTTGTAGTAATTTTCAATAAAATAATGCGTATTACGTCTTCTCACTGTAGTTAGTACGTACCAAATACCGTGATGATATTAAACTCCTAATCGTTGGGCACTTTAATCGTTTTGAATTGGTGCTTTGAAGTTAAAATAACTACTGTCGCAAAGCCAAGACAAAGTTTTAACGTCTTACTAATTACAGTGCTTCAAGAATATTTTTTACTTTCAAAAGTAATTTATACAAACTATACAAGTTCCTCGGAAAAGTGACTATATCAATAATTCATAAAAAGATCCTTTCGGTAATGATATACTTTTTCTCGGAACATATGTTCTAGAGGATATGATACTTTTGTCCGAACATGCGACACTTCTCTTCGCGCACTTTAAAAAGTCGAAATTTTAAGACTACGTGGTTGTAAAATAAAATAGGTAACGTCAACATGAAAAAGCGTATATCAAGGACGAGGAGACACGAAAGAAAAATCTAAAGAGTGTTTCCACCTGCATAAATGTCAAATATTGCATTAGTAAGATGTCAAGCATAGAAAAGAAGTTATTCTTTAGTAAAAGATAGGTCAGCCGTTCGGACTAGTCCAAATTGATAAACAAAATATTTGAAGAATTAAGTAGAACACATGCTTGGATTAAAAGTGAAATTAAAATAAAGTTTATAATGATATCAGATATTATTTAGAAGAATAATAATGATAGGCTTACCTAATTAATGATAATATAAACTAACCAAATAATAAATACGTTATTCGAGATATTTTCCAAATTAACCAATTAAATATTCAGCAATATTAAACGAAAACCTGATAAATACATCTAAACATTTGTTTAGTATTTATTAATTTTTGATTCCTAATCTACATTAATTTTCTACGTTTTCGCTTTCTTTGTTCGGTTTTTAATAAATGAGTTCATAATTGAGAAACGTGGAGTTTTAAAATCGTTTAATGCAAATTGATAAAATGCGTTTCTGAATGTTCTCCACTCAAGACTATCAACGTGTGGAATAGTTTTACAGGGGGAATGCTCGCGTGACAACCATTTGAGCTTAACAGCCTTTGGGCTCTAATGTTTCTGGAA
>JABFOW010000561.1:0-11247 GCA_022817725.1 Archaeoteleia sp. ZL-2020 | reverse complement strand
TTTCTTCAAGCAAGAAAGACACAAAATATAGTCCAAGTCGTGTGTTGGAATCTTCAACTTTGCAACAGTTAGTCATTTCTTGTTCATGATGTTGGTAACACGTTTTACTGCCCATAGATGGTTGGGACCCTCAGCAAGGTCCATGGACGAAAAAATCTCGCATTGATTGATCGCATCCTAACAGAAGAAACGAACAAACTGAAGAGCTCAAACAGGAGAGATGCAGAGAATTGCGATAAACGTAAAAAGGGCCGTAAAATTAAATAGAATTTGGTTTTGTAGAACGGTCATACGTTACGCAACAATAAAAATTGCTGTGAAAATGGTCCAGGCAAATATTACTTGGCTCAGTAACATTGAGCTTTTAATATACGATAGCACAATTGTACTTATGATATCAATGTTCTACTTGCCAGAGAAATATTCTACTTGTCGCTGCAAAAATTCTAACAATTTATCTTATATTAAGAATTTTAGGAAAAGGTATTAATTTTTGTGCGTAAAAGGTAAAATTATTAATTTAAGTACCTCTGTCACGAGCACAATATGAAATATAACGAAGAAGAATTTTTATAAGGTAGAGGCGAGATTTTAAAACCACTAAGGCATTGTATAATTTAACACGCACGAGTATAATTTTATTCATAAATTAAATTGCGCGCCTTATTCATTCACACAAACGAATATACTCGCGCAGTTAACTCTTGAATTAAAACACGAATCAAGCGACGAATTCAGCAGCCGTTTAAATCAGAGGCACCTGACATAATATCTTCAGGAGTTTCATCACTTTTTTTATTAGAGGAGACGTAATAACTTTTCAAACAGACAGTATTAATTTGTTGAATGTAATTTGTTGCATCGGTAGAAAAGTAAAGATTGATGCATATTACTTTGTGTACTATACTTATGTACATGTTGCTCGCAAATGATAATTACTTGTGCCGTAATCTACAAGAGTGTGGTATGTTATATTCATATCCTTTTTGTGATGAGATTCAAACGATATGCATGCGATTTAACAATTTTTCAGCAGCTTAAACACGTAGTAGACAAGTTACGTTGGATTAAGGTAGGTTAGGTGTTAAGACAGATAATGTCACTTACTGTCTATAACGAATGAGAAAATATTTTACAATTACGCATGAACAAAACGTAAAATCTGAAATAAAATACTCGGTATTTGCAATAACTTACTTTTATTATTTAAGTTTCTGTATCATTTAATGTTAATTAAAGTGAAGTTGAGTTTTATGAATTTAACGAGGTATAATGTTACAGGGAAAATAAATTCAATTGAATCAAAAGCGTGCGCATTTGCCGACGACGATATACAATTTTTTATTTCAATCAATTCAAATTAATTTGAATGAAATTAAAATTTATTTAAATCAAGTGATTATATCGTTTTCAAATAAAAAATTTTATTTTGCCGCCGGCCGATATGCACGCATTTGATTTAAATTAATATTTTTTCAAATATATATCGCTAGTATTAAATTCCTGTATAGTTACAGAAGATATATAAATATTTTTAATAAGTATAGCTACTCCAGAAATATAACGCTTGTCCCTTACAAGCAAAGTCTTTCGATTATAAGAGTTCGGTGCCAATAAAAGGAAAGGAGGAGAAGGAGATTATAAAAGTTTGTAATTTTATTGGTTGTTTCCCTTAAGTATATCATTCAATTGGTCAACGCATATATCTCAGACTTCACTTACACTAATTCTTACGTAGTGAAGAAGGGAAAATAACTAATGAAGCTCAGATGTTGTGCAAAATTTATATATACATATATAATATGGTGCAACAATTATGACATTGGCATAAGAAACTTTCACAATATAAACCAACCAATAATTGATGGAACTGTACATTTGCCTAGGTGGAATAATTTTTATTGAAATAAAAATGTTTATACAATTGCTTTTCCTGTTATTATTCATTATTGCCTAACAACGGGTATAAATAGTTTAACAGATAGAGCCATACTTTTATCTGGCAAACAATTTCATAATAAAAATATTTCTATAGTTAAAAATATTATTATTAATAACGATTATCCAGTACATGTAATTGAAAAATACATACATAAACGATTATACACACTTATAAACAGAACTCTATAACAATAACATTACTACTACTAACAAGATTGCACTGAGAGAAAACTGGATAGTTGTGGGAACCATATTCGTATGGTGAATACGTAAATAGTTACAAGAACCATATTTTGTGGTAATGATCACTAGAAATATGGTTGCAGTAACCATAAAGTGACATATGATAATAATAACCATACAGTCTTGTGATTTTACGATCCAACTATAATGTTTGGTCACGATAACCATACTATATTAGTTATTGAAACTATAAAACATAGTGACTATGACATGTGAATATGGCATGAGAAAACAGTTGAATTAGAACAGTTTAGTATAAATCGATAACAATAGAATAAAACGTTTTAGAAAAGTGTATAATAGATTCGAATTGTGAAAGATATACTATTTATTTGTGATTCTTTAACATATCAATAGTGGAAAGTATCGATTTATAGAAATAATAATTGTTCAAAATTATGATAGGTAATAGGATTGACTGTAACCATACAAGTATGGTTGGATCCTAAATTCACTATCTTGTATGGTTATCATAACCATATTTTTCTCTCAGTGTGACACTAACAAGATATCTTCTTTTCCACACATAAATCAGCTTTCAGAAAAAATAAATGATATTCTCAAAAGATATGATCTTAACACGGTATATAAAATTAATAATAAATTAAATTGTTTTATTAAAAATAAAAAAGATCACAAACCACTGATACCACACATGCAGTTCATAATACAAATAGACGTTGTAAAATAAAAAATATTTATTAATAAATATAAGATAAATAAACGAATATACAATAAATACGCAAAAGATGTACTCATGCAGAAAATGAAAAATTGACGTAAAACGTAAAGCAAACTTAATTTCAAACTTCTAAAGAATAATGCTTTGTTCCATATTACTCAGTTCTTATATCTTGATAAAAAATATTCCTCTTGTTTGACACTTCTTTCCTGTTATTAAACAATCAAAAAGATTGTACGGACTCTTCACACCACGTTCATTGTTTTATATTAAATTTCACATTATTTCCAACTTCAACAACTATATTATCTACCTTGAATAACTCTAATGCAGTTGCTGTCGCAAACAGATCCTTCCTTAATTTACGAAACAATTACTTCTGTCTTATCGGTTCAAATATATATGGCGTCCGGTTTCAAAATCAGCTAATCTTTAGAATGATCAGAAAAATCTGGAAATCGGATTGCAACTACAATTCTATGTATTATTTTACATTAATGTAATTTTCGTCTTTAAGTCGGTTAGATAGATGATCGCCTTTTTCTTTTTTCTTTTTATACTGTATGCGAATCAAATATATTTATTACATATTTTTGTCCCCTCCGTAACTCTTCGATTTTCTTTATCTTATATCACTTGCAATTATTTCAAGAGATTAATGCAATCAGAAGAAAAAAGTATACAAATAATAATAAATATAAAAGAGGCACGTGGTCTTCAACTTTCCAAGCATAATACAGAACTCCCAGCTGACTTTTCAGTAAACTCCCTTCCTGGTCTGGCCTAGTAAGGACACCCTGGCTCCTTGGGACCTCATATAATACGGTTGACACGATCACAACCTGATCGGTGCTGGTCGTAAAGCCTATTTGCGTTCGTGGAGCACATGTAACCAGATATTCCGGTAGATTATCAGGTTTAACAATTTAAGACACGAATAAAAATGTACAGAAGCGCCAAAATACAAATTTGAGTACTTAGATATTATATTTAAAATCAATGTATTATAACGAACATAATTATCACAATGCATTTTTAAGTAGACCATTTTTAAGTAGACTCATTTTTTTAAATAAACCGAAATGTTTCAGTAAAATCGAAATGTTCGAATCGATCGAATCGTCGACCTGGATATGTTCGAGTAGCTCGGAATACTTAAGCATCGAGTAATTTAAGATTAACTTGACGTTTTTTGAATTCGCGTAAAGCACACGATCGACTCGAACTATATCTGTTCATAGAATAATGACGAAATGTTTGTTTCAGAGTCAATTTACACATATTTCCTTTGCATTCTGAATTTGTATACTAAGTTATTCAATCTACTGTCTCATATCGTCGTACCTACATTAAATACCTAATTCTAATAATATAAATAAAACAGTTTGGTGTCTTATATCATGATATATACAAATCTTATTATGTGCGTAGAATGCAAATTTTTTCATTAAAAAGTTTATTAAAAAGAAAAATATAATATATTTGATCAATTTCAATAAAATTTGATCAATTGCAAAAAAAACGCTTTGTGTATTGTAAACATTACTTGAAACATGAACTAAGAAACACAAAATACCCTATAAAAACGAAGCGATAGAAAAATATTTAAGTTAATTCACCGAATAAAAAATCAAATTTCTTTAGTAAAAGGGATTCGTACAGAAATATTTAATCAACTTTAATACCTTTCTAATCCTTGAATTGGTGCATTAAAAATGGCAACAGTTCTATTGTTGATAGGAAATCGAATTGTCAGTATTCTAATTTTTTTCAATTCCTCATAAGTAATAGACATTGCAGAAGCACTTGTATTGAAACGTAGATATTGAAAATAATTGAAACGAATCAATTTTTAAAAGTATTTAAAAGTGATTTCAGTTTCTTTTAATCACTGTTAATAACTAATTTTTACAGTGCATACACAATTTGATATACAATTAACTTTGCGATGTGTATTGTCCCCTCTCATAGTTGGTCTTAAGCCGTGCCATTTCTCTACAGCTGATGCATAGGATAGTAATTAAATACGTAAATCAGTTTTCACGAACTTTTGAGCTTCAGTACTATAAGCGGTATTATACTTAAACTTTAGAATTATAATAAACAATTAGAATTGTCGTGCATGCAATCATGCCTAATTCATATTTCTCCTCCACTGAATTGATACAAATTTATCTTACTTTTATATAAATGAATTTCATATCGTCTTCTTCTCCATAACTCTTAGTTTTCATACAACAATGCGCAAGTACTTTGAAAGAAATACGAAAACAACTTTTTACATAAAGAAATATACGAAGAGTATAAAAAACCGCTAAACGCGGATACGCGTAGGCAGGCTTTCTCTCGCGTGAACTTCCGCACGGAGGCTTCCAATAATCTATGCGCACATGCTCAAAGTATCGAAGATAGAGATGAAGCGCGCGGAGAAGCTGGAGGCGCCGGATCGGCTGGGGGTTACTGAGTATGGGAAAGGAATAGTTCTTCGGGATTCTCAGACAGCCCAAATCAATGCAAACAACTGGATATTGCCGGCAATATCAGTTTCCTTAGACCTGCGCGCTGCTCAATTGAGAAACGCGTTTCGTTGAAGCAAGCGAGAGAGAAAGGGAGTTGGCGCTTCTTAGAGAGAAGGCGGAGAAGGGCACAGATACTCGGTAAAGCAAGGGTAGGGAGAACTGTGGAAGAGCTGCATCCAGCTTGAGCGAAAGTTTGTCTTACCCTCTCTCCAACGGTGTGATTTATTCAGCCTATTTTATGCGAGCCACGCCATATATGAGATTTTTCTGAGCTTCGTATTTTCTTAAAACGCATGATCGAAAAAGAAAGAATGATAGGAAAATCCGTACGAAGGAAGAAAAACGAGGAGTTGACGATTTATTGTGCTACCTTACGGAAGCAGAAAATAAACTATGAAAACTATCGAAGCATGCAGATCTAATGAATACTTCATTAGTGTGAAACAGTGTTTCATTAGTTTCATGTAATATGTTATTCAGTATATCAATAATGCACCATAATGATATCATCAATTCTATTAATTATTTATGAAATTGCACTACAGTATTAGCAAAATTATGATGTATTTGAAAATTTGTAAATTAAACGAAATGTAATCTTTTATCAATCAGTAGCAAAATAACATATTTGAATAGCGGTTCCATAATTTGTTCGATCAATCAATTACTTATTACAGCTACTTGTTAGATAAAGTCTATTGCATACACATTTCATCTAACACGTTGTTTATGAAATTATTAAAACTTAAAAAGGTTCTTGCAAACATGATATAAGTTGTGAATATTGTTGAAGTTCATGCTGTAATATTTGATAGTGATACCTTTTTGACCGTTACTGTTCAGAATAATTCATAAACATTGTATATATAATGCATTAAAAATTTATGTTATTAAGTTAATAATTTTTGTTATTAAGAATTTTTTTAATAATTCATCTCTGTATATATATTATTTCAGATCTTAATGTTATAACATATCGAATTTTAGTTTAATTCTGATCACATTTAGGTGTTGTATAGGAAGTTGACAACAAAAACGAATACTGCGTGGAGTCCTAGTGTTCTACGGTGTTCTTCAGTGATAAGGCAACCTGAACAAGAACTTATGAGGCAAATAAAACTATTTCATTATAAACGTAATAAAACAATTGTAAGCAAGAGTGCTTTAATTCAAAATCTACTTTAATTAAAACACGAAGACAGTAACAGTGCATAACGTTACATTTAACGTACATTTGCAATATCTGTGGAGTGCACCAACCTACGTTAGTGATCTCCACATTGTTATGGTAGACCTCTTGTAATAACACTATTTCTAACTCAACATTTCACTAAAAGCCACTTCTTATTAGCTATAGCATTAACAATATTCGTTTTTAATGAAGTAAAATAAAAATCATCATTGGAGTGAACATTTTAATAAGATTTTTAAGGGTTATGGTAAGTTTGTGGCAATCTGTGAAAGACACAACTAGCATCATATGTTCGTGCCAACTATGTACTACATTGTTTACTAAACGTAGACCAGAATCTGGTTTCATATATTACTCAAAACTAAAAATCTCTGGACCTTCCTGTTACAAATGCATAAAACTTATATTAATTATTGTTGTGTCCATAATGTCCCTCTGACAAGATGATAAATAGTCATCATAGATCTGATTATTACTCTTTCAGGACGGACACGCCACCCTAGCAGGTCCTTAAAAAAACTGTATTTCAGTTTCTACTCGGATTAGGAGGAAGGTCATCTAAATGATTTATACTATTATATCAATAAACATTATGTTTTTCCCGGGTTATAAAATTGGAAATTAATAATTTAATTCATGTGTATAACTGAAAACATGTTGCAGTAAAAAATGTCTTTGAAATCACATGCTGCTTTCCAGTACTAATAAATGTAAAATTAAAATCTGTATACGATAATAATACTTAACCATAAATTTCGCCTTTTATTATTAAATTTTATGGTAGTGTCTAACTGCTCAGGAATTACTATGATTTTCCGGATGTGCTTGTGAAATATTGCAACAAGAATTTATATTAAAAATATATAAGCCTCCGCTTTCCTGTGAACTAATAGAAATTTACGAAACAAACTCATTTTTATACGACTTTGTTGAATTTTAAATTTAAAAAAATCATATACACTGATGTATCTGTGTTGTGTAGTAATTCCAAATATTTATTTTCTTTTTCTCCTTTTATATTTTAATAAAAATACTGTTTTAAAGTAAATAAATGTTTGACATTGCAATTACTTTGATTAACAAAAAGAAAAAGAAAATGTACTGTGATATTCACAAAGACTTTAAGGATAGAAAAAGTTTGACAGGGATGTGACCGGGCCCCGGTCAACGAAAGCTCTATCACATTTCGACTCGGGATTACTTATAAGCACTTCATTACCACTTTTAGGTACTACAAATGTGTAAAGTATTCGATTACATCGATTTTTAAATTAAAACTGATTTAATTCATATATTGGAAGTGTTAATAAATGAAACAATTATTCGTACATACAAAATATAACTTTCAGAATTAAAACATCACATAATTATTAAAAATGGCCATAAATACTATAGTACTGAAAAGTGGTACATCTACCTTATACGCAACAAACACTTTGTCATTGATTGTTTAAACGCACGCCATAACAACTATTGGGTATTTCAAACAATAAATAAATGAATGACATAATCTAAAAATTGTTTCAATATTGTGCTTACAACATACAATATTAAACATTATGTATAATTGTATAATCCTGCAATCTCTTTCACTCATATGAGTTCTTCATTTCTTTTATTTTGTTGTGTTCCTTATGCTCGAAACAATATAAAGGTATATTCTTAGCATATGCAGTCAATTCACAATTAAACGCGTTCATTTTAGACTGTAATATTACATGTCTTTCCTAAATTGACTAACATTCACAACATGTATATTTTGTTCTCATCTCTCTAATACTAATAACTTGTATTTTGTTTCTCATAATTATTCTGAAAAACGTGTATTTGACTGGAATAAGAAATTTTTTTTTCGGCGGCCAAATATACTATTTATTTGAATAGAATAACATTTATTTAGTTAAAAGCATATTTATTTACTCAAATTAATACTACTTGCATCAAATAAATAGTGTATTTAGCTGTCAGCATGTATATTTCATATTTAAGTCAAATACATGTTGCTCTGATTTACCCAATTCTTGTTTCATTGTAGTTAAACAATTTACGGTTACAAACAATGCAAAAATTCCCAAGTATGAATTATGAACTGAGGAGATCTTGATGATGTTTATGAACATCAATATTGCATAACAATAAAATTTTGTTAGTTTGATACTTCGTTAAGGAGTAGTAGAGTACACAATCTGTTCTTCAGATAGGTCGAAGTTGCCCTCAAATACTCCACTGCAACCACAATTATACTGTATATGACAATGTAAATATTTTGTCATAGTAAAAAGAAACGAGATGAAAAAGTCCGATCTCACATTTAAAAAGCAAATTTTAACTCATATAGTTTACAAAATAATTAGAGCACCATAATGAAAATTGATGTATATTCTACAGCCATCTCAACTTTCCCTTCTGTTTCGGATGAGGACACAAAGATAATTGGTTCGTCCACTCAGTGTCGGCTACTCGGGCCGATGAATGTATTCGTTGAGATTACGCGAAATGGTTGTAAATGCCTCCTGGTCGGTCTACTACCGCGTTTTCCCTTTGTGGAGGCAACCCACTCGTTTTCGAGGGAGTGGTGTGAGGAGAGAGCCAACGAGAGAACGAGAAAGTGCACGCGAATGAGAGCCACTATCTCGCAACTGCAGTTATAACTGCACAAAGGTTAATGCATGGCCATTGTTGCTGCCAGTCCAGCAGAACTATTGGGATTTGGTGGGTAGACACTCGTATTCACACGAGTGACGACACACACTCGTTATATTCTAGTGAGCGATTCGAGCAGTACACATTTATTTCTACCACTACACGTCCATGTGTGTGTATCAAACGTAATACAATATATTTTAAATTATTCAACGGAAGTAAATTCATCATAAGCACAATAAAAGTATTTTTATAATATCCATATAAAAGTTTGTTTCTATTTGTTATTCAATATTCATGCTCCATTTTTTTCGGATACTCCTATTATAATTGTTGTTCAAAGTAGTCCGGAAAAGTAAATCTATATTTAAAATGCAGTTTCTGAAAGATTCTTCATTTTCTTTTTTCTCCTTATTTTTTGTCCTCTCTTTTAATCAAGTTTTCTTTCTCATTTCCTTATCTCTGTTCTTTGCAGCATTAAAATTGAAATTAAAAATTCTCGCCGAGTTAACGAGCGAGTGACAAAGGGATAACGTTGAAGTGAGACGCAAAGGGTAGTCATCTCGGTAAGAGATGTTGCCAGATCTCGACGAAAATGAATATCAACCTGTCCAAAGGTTCCTTACAATGAATTTAAAATGTAAATAAATACACAAGCTGTATAATTGTGCATTCTTAGAATTTACACAACAGTATCGATCTTTCCTTTCGAAAACGATGGTAGACAAAATTACTGTATCAAAATTATTGTAGTGAAATATGAAAACTCAAAATGAATGCCGTATGAAAAGGAATTATATGGATCGATCTGATCAAGTTCGTGCGAGTTATAAAGTTGTAAAAAATGTATAGGGCGACATATTTTCCGATATCAGTCATGTTACCCGAACTACCCCGCATAGGAGAATTATGGTGAGACCAAAGTTCAAAGCGGTCCCCCAGGCTTTGGGTTCGACAAAAATAGCTGCATTGCCGAGCGTTAACTCACATTGAAATGCTAAACAAACGAGCATGGTTGGTTAAACTGCACGAATAATATTACATTTTGGGCATCCGACTTGCTCTGCAATTTTCGCATTTCACGCAACTGTCTTTACATATATGATTGCTTAGTCATATCTATATTTAATAAATTCAATGTTGCGAAGTGCAACAAAAATACTTGATACTAATAATTCCTTGATAGGAATTTTGCGTACAATTTTAAAGAAAATTTAATGAACCCATCCACATTATTTCTGGTAAACACAAAAATTGGAAAGATATCGGTTAATGTGTAATGTATGATATTAATAACGTTATTACTTTCTTCCATTACACCATACTTATTACAGATAAAAAGATATATCTTGAACGATTCATATCTATCTAAAATCTAATTGATTGAAAATCATACAATTCAAAATCATACAATCTTGTTTTTCATTAACATGTTTGCCAAACAAACAGACTATTGAAGATCTACTTTAAAGTTAGAAACCATTTCATCACAATGCGAATTGATCCACTGGTGTTACCCAATCTAGAAATGGACCTGCAATATACATCCGCTATCAGCAGTAAAAACGTCAGATACAATATCAATTGATTTGACAGAATTTTCATCATTTTTACTCTAAACAAGTTTAATGAAAATTACATCTTCTCAATCAATATATACATTGGACATTTCTCGGTATGTGTAAATTCATATAATCACGTAATTTACAAACTGGATTTTCCAGTACAATTTGGCCATTGGGAGGACAATACATCCTCTTTGACTTCAGGTGGCTAATAAGATAGCTTCTTGGCTCAGCTCCTATCGCTCAGCACCGGTCTGCTCATCACGTACTCCCTCTCGGTTTCGTAGTGGGTCAAACTCCTGGGTACTGGAACCTCAGTGTTATCTCAATTGGCTGTCTGCACTCCCTCTTCCGCCTCGTCAAAGACTGCGTTGAAGCGAGAGAAGCAAACCGCCGGATGAGCCAGAAACTCTGGAACGGGCTTTCTAGGCATCTTCCATTAACGACAAAGTCCTGTAGTCG
>JABFOW010000560.1:0-11253 GCA_022817725.1 Archaeoteleia sp. ZL-2020 | reverse complement strand
TTTCAGTGAATTGCAACTTCATTTCAGTGCCTACCATTTTCCACCTACGTCATAATGATCCTTGCAATTATATAAACAACTTTTTTCCATATCCTGCTTCATTTCATTCTGTTTTAAACGCTGAAAGAAAAAAAATATGAATTCCAAACAAAATGTATACGATCCAAAGGCATTGAAAGCAGTAAACAATTATACCCAAAATCATCTACTTTTTAAATAAATTAATTTTTAAATCCTTAAACAACTTTAGAATAAAAACAAAATTATAAATATATATCGAGATAAAATAAAATTTTAAATTATTTTCTGTTTATTTTAATGTTGAGAATGCTATAAACACGATTTAAACACCTTAAACTGTATAAGCATTTTAAAATATTCTAATAATATTCCGAAAGTGTTTTTTAAAATATTCGCAATAATTTCAAAATATTTTGTATTTTATATTGTGGCTATTATATTATTGGTTTTGAAAATAAAAATACTCCATCAATATTTCTAAATGCATCTTTCTTCTTCACGTTATTTAACGTTTTTATAAATCATTGTTTCTTTTGCATACTTTTTTAACAATGTAATTTTTAGACAAATCATCTTTTTGCAACTCCTTATTAATTTCACTAAACATTTCTAATTTATCATTTATCGCTTCAATTTTATTGTAACAAAATCCTAAATTTGTGCATTTCATCTGTTATATTTTCCAGATTGACTTATGGAACATCGTCCGAATAAGATTCTCCATAACAATCCACATGATTTAATTTCGCTATAAAACCTTTTATCATAAAACAATCGTAACAACGGTACGCGTTTATTGCCTTCAAGATGAAACCTGTTTAATTAACAATTACGATAAGGCTGAATGAAAAGACTTCGCTGCAAAATGTACGCAAACTTTTACAGCTCATTTTAATGCACAAATCTGCATTATTAATTAACGTTTTACACGTATTTACTTAAATCGGTAAAAACACCTTTTTAATCAAAACTTTGCATACATAACAATACAAATAATTAATCGACTACCGCTTCTAATAATGCAATAATTTGCGACACGATAAATAAGTCGAAATATATACGTGACAAAATTATGCGCAAAATAGCAACGCAATCGCGAAGTGGTGTGTTTTATGAGCAAACTTTGCCAAAGGTGTGCCGTTATAATGCAAGTAGCTGGGTTCTTGATGTTATCGTTTCTTACCTGTCTCACAATTTCTTCCAGTAAGAGCTGTAAACATCACGTAGGATCGTGTAATTATATTAGAGTTATGTATCGCGAGACATGCAGGATGCGAGCCAAATAAAATAGCTGCAATTTAACTGGTATTCTCGAGCAGATGCGAAATTACTATTTCAAAAATGAACGCAAAACGTCATTTCTACAACAAGACGAGTATTTGTTGGACTCAAAATAAATTAATAAAAGAATATATTAACTTATATTTATTTTCCAACTACGAAATAAATTCGTACTTATTTGATTAACTCCAAACTGGTACCATTTTGTAAAATGTATAATATGAAATATTGAACATTGTAATAATTATTCGTCAATTACTTTTTAATATTTTCTCAAAGCAAAACGTTTAATGAAATAGCGTGGTATATGCGAGGTATATTCCATGAATCTTTATAAGAGCTAAATGGCAGTTCCGAAGGAAAGTCAGACAAGAAAAGCTTAGAAAAAATTCTTGGCTGATGGAATTAAAAATCGATGAATCTACGTGGCGTGGCAACATAATAGAATTACCCTTCTTACGCTTTACAATTTCGTCGCGATAGTGCAAATGCATTTTTTTATTGAACCAAAAGAGAACATCCAACGAAATTGAATTCTGCGTTTAATTGAAAAGTGTAAATGAATATTCATTTAAGCAACGTACGAATTAGTCATTGAATTAAGAAGATATATTTTGATGTTTAATCACAATAACAATTATAATAAATTAAATTAAATATGTTTATGTACATTATCATGTATCATACGTACGTGTTGGTATAATTATTAAATAAAGTTCTTTAAACATCTGATTTTCATCGAGTGAATAATGAATTTGCTTAAATCGACTAATCCTGCTTTTGCTCCAGTTTTCAAGTAAGTCTGCAGTAATGGCACGAATGACGAAACTTAAATTCAGTTCGCTTCTCATGCAATTTCGATGCATCCACTTGAATCTACTCTTTCCGTGTGTTATAATCTAACCACGCGTCACGATAGGTGGAAATAAATGAAAAATTATTTATTTCAAAGTAAAATAACAATCATTTGTTTCTCCACTTGACTCTTTGATGCAAACATTTTGGGAACAAAATGTGCTTCAAAGTGTTAATGATTAAAGTACTTCAATAATATTACTGCAATAAACTATGGTAACTTTAAAATACATTTTTCCCTCTAATTTGGTATAAATTAAATCTAATTTATCGACTGAGAAATGACGCAACTCCATTCCCAATTCCCAACATAAAAATAATGCAAGAAATAGTTCATAATTTCAATTCTGTACCACCCATCAAACACCAATGAAATATCAGTTTCAACTCCTAATCTGTAGGAAAAATCGTAATTTATTAGATTTATTTAAAATACCATATTCGGCCCCGAATAGGCATCTCTATTATTCCTCGACTAAAGCATAATAATAAGGGATATTTATTTATATTTCAAAAAGCCACCTCCCACTAGATCCCAATTCGACGTAGGATCCAATGATCTTCCAATTGATTTAGAATGCCAAATGAGAAGAATTAATCTTCAAAATAATGAAAATCGACACAATCTTTCAATGTAATATATGTTAAAGTAACACATGTAAAAGATGAAATAAAAATTTGGGGGATAATTAAAAAAAAAAGAAAAATTTGTATCAATTAGATAAATAATCAAAAAACTATTTAAAAACCAATATATATATATATGAATAATTTTATCTGTTCTCTCATCTTTTTTGTTCATAATTTTTTGGAATTCAGATGTAACATCTTTTTATCTCCAGCAAGAACTTACTCTATGCTATATGAAATTATAAAATTATCAAAAAAAATTAAATTATTGATTTTAGCTGTAATGATTTTGTTCGCTTACAAATGACACTTAAAAGCATCGATTCATTGATTAATCAAATTATCGAACACTGATTGAACTTCGATAAAAACGCAATTATGTCCCTAATTGGTTGTCAATTAGACTTCTTAAACTCTGCCTGTTGGGAAATTCATAATTTATTCGATTACTTTAAAATGCCACACTGAGTCCCAAACAGGCAACTCGATTATCAAATTGGGGTCGAGACTGTCTAACTCTATATGAATCTAATAGAAATGCAACGCATAAAATAGTTGGACGTCAATTACGAACTCAACTGAATCCTAATTGAGCATCGTTAATTAGATCCCAATAGGTCATTTCCATCTGGGATTAAAATATTCACCGGTGACATTTGTATATTCTAAATAGTGTCCTTAAATCTCAATCAGAGTTTTTATACTCTAATTGGCAAAAATTGTTATTTATTTAATTTGTTTGGAATGTCAAATGGGAATGAGTCTAATTTTTCTAATTGGAATCCAAGGACATTCCAATTAAAAACCCAACTAGATCCCACTTTGGTTTCTATAACCAAATCCCAAATGGATATTTCCAACTACACTGAGAAAAAATGTAGTTGACTCAACTACAATGTAAATATGGTTAACCGAATAATTTCTTTATGACAACTGTAAATTTGTTGGATTAACGTCTTGAAAGTTGACTCGAGTAGATTATATTTGTTTCAAAGAATATTCAGTTTTTCAAATTTGTCAACGACAAATTTGTTGGTTGCTCCAACATTACGGCGTAGTTGCCAGTACTACCAATTTTTCTCTCAGTGTAGTTATCTATTAAATCCGTTGCTTGAACCGTTTCTTCAACCAAACGACTGAAGAAACGGTTCAAGTTAAAATAATTGTGTCTTTTCAGTGCAGTGGCGATTCGTCGCTTTTTGTCGAGCAAGATGTTAGCCACAATGGCATTCTTTAGGTATTACGTGACAATTACAGCGATTCGAATGTCGCCGCATTATAGGTCGCCCTCGCGAAAACCGCGTACGTATGCACTCGCGCCGATGTGGGTCACAGTCTGCCGTGACCTACATGACGATCGTGACGTCACGATTAACCTTCTCGGCCTGCTCTTCCGTTTCCGCGAAGAGCGCCCTTCGCAGGGACTAGCTATCAGCCGTCCAGTAGGACATGGGAACGTAACGGAATTACAACGTTCCCGAGAGCAACCGCAGGTAATAAGGCCACTGTTTCGGAATTTCGAGGTTATCCGCTCAACTTTTGATGCCGCGGCAGGATTTCCGATGAAGGCTTTTGCGAGAGACACGACCGCGTATTAAAATGGCCTCTTTACACGCGACTCCGGGTAATAAGGCCATGTTACACTTTTTATTAAATACGCAACATAAATGTCATACGTAATCATATATATCTTAAACATAACATTACAATTCTTTTCGCATACTCCGAAAAATAGTTTTGCTGAGTCAAAAAAACATTTTATAGATATAATACAATTGATCAACTCGACAAATGATCTTGTCATTTCAACAAAACATTTTGTTCATTGTAAAGCGACAAAATAATTTTCTTGTCGTTTCACAGTTCACAAAACGATCTTTTGAATCAACAAACTGTTTCATTAGATGAACCAAACATTTTGTTGAATTGACAAACTGGATCAATCAATCAAATTGTTTTTCTAAGGGCATATGCATAATATGCCCTCGGAATTTAAATGGCAATTTGCATAAAAAATAAATTTATTAAATCTGCACAAAGTCGTAGTTTACTCGTATTTGCACAGAATGCAATTTAAAAACGCGTTACACGTAATAAATACAAATGGCCTGATTACCCGCGCGGTGTCTAGAAACGTTGCACGAAATTTTATTGTAAATATAAATTATGAAAATACACATTTTAATAATGTAAAAACTGCGAGGCGTGTTTATATTAATTAGCCGTAATTTAGTGCACGTTTGTGACTTTATTTTTAGAAGAAACGAGAAGTATCTCGGTACAGACGAGTAATCCATCCGACGCCATTTAAAAAGGTTGCAACGTTACAGTCTCGTGATTAAGCCTAAAGCTTTATTAAATGTTTCTGTAAAAAGGTTGTACATCCTTATTAAATTTATAATGAAATGTTATGCAAAAAGATTGTTATTCTCAATATATTTATTTTATTTCATTCGATTTATCATTGATAAGGACCCAAAATTAGATTTAATTAGAAATTATTTAACAGCAGGCAATAATCTTTATTTTATACATTATTATTAACTCAACATTAAATACAAATTAAATAATATAGAAATAAATTATTCGTAAAATATTTGAATAAAATATTTGAATAGTGTAAGATCATTTTATTTCGTTACGGTTAATTAAATGGTAAACTTCGTTCAAATATTTTTATATCATTTTGAAAAGATGATTATCATTTCTTACAGTTATTAGTAATTTGTATCTTTTTCATATTGATTTATGTTTATAATTCTTATTGATTTTTACATTAGACAAAATATTGCCAACGAAATATTAAGACAAATAGTTAATAGTGTTAATTAAGCGTATTCAGTTATTCTAATTTGGGAAAATACAATTCAGTTAAATTACCTGAAAACGCAGTTAATTTAAATTTTCGCGAAACTATCTCGGTTAAGAAACTTGGAGTTTCTCCATGTGCATTTATTCATATTCGCGTAGTATGCAAAGTTTATACAAGTTATATAGTTTGTCTACATATGCTTTATAAAACATTCAGATAAACGTCGTATATCTATTTTTGTACATGTGTATCTATATATAATTTATATATATTGAAATAAAAAATTTAGATGGTTTAAATAGAAAAATATATTAATATTAAAATTCTCGTTCACATGTTACTATTTGTTGTACAAAATAATTGAAAAAATAATTCCTAAAATAAATAATAATTACATTTTGCATATTCCATAACCTTTTTCATTTTAAAATTGATAAAAATATATAGTTTTAAAATGTTGACCTTTCTAGCTCGTCGAAAGGACAAGTTCTGCGATAATAAAATAAAATATTTGAAAAAAGCTTCAGTTATTTAAAAAAAGGGTAAAATATAAAAGATACTTTTTACGTAATAATATAAATGCAAGGTGAATAAAAACGCATTTATTCAATTGATGACATTTTCAATGTTTGTATGATTTATGGTTTCTTTTATGTCATCGAAAAATAATGCGTGTTAAAATCATCGTATTAAATTCAAAACATGTCCAAGCGCGTAAGCGTGTGCATGTGTCTATTTGATTTTAGTTTTACCTGATTGTGTACCTGATGTGTTGTGTTTGCATGAAAAAATCCAATAAAAATTATTATTAAAAACAATTTAAATTTAAACAATATTTAAAGCTCTGTTACCCATTGTTTATTTTTTAAAATAACAATAATTATGCTTATTTTAACAATTTACGTATTTTGTTTACGAAATATACATAAATTATAATAATTACCATAATTAATACAAATGAAATTTCATTCGACATTTTTATTATACAATTGCCATTGTCATTTAATTATAAATTCATGGATATGCATCTTTATATTGTTATATTTAAATATATCTGTGGAAAGTGCATGTTTCTCTTAACAACAAGTCGTATTATCTTTAATTAATTAAACAACAATAGTTTATCACTTAAATTTCAAAACCGATCGTCATAAACATTAAAAGGAGAAGCAACAAAAACACAGTATTACCGACAAGTAAAATGCTTTATAAAAATGCATTTCCTTGCGATGAAAAATATTTTATACGGTTATTCGATAACGGAAGAAAAAAACGAGAGTGAGCTTGCCTTTAAAAAAGATGACGCAATGGTGAAACATAATGCAGGGGTTTTCTGGTACAGAGTATTTTATTCACATTTATGCATGAAACATGATTTTTTGCGCGCGTACCGTTGCGAATAATAAAAGTTAAATTAACCGCGAATGAATTTTTCATAAATTTAATAACGTCCTCATTATTCAACATATCCAATGTAGAATCAAATCATGGAAATATAGGACAAAAAAAACTTCAAAATAAAGTTCTCAATAAATCATATTCAATAATTAAAAACAATATAACGTTTCGCTAGTTTCATTAGCATCATCAGATAAAATAAAAATAGAAACAATACCAATATTTAACTAAGCATCAATACCATATTCAGTTCATTCGCGGATAACCGCGAATGAACTGAAAAGATTAAATTTAATGGACTATTCAACAGAAAAATTCGCATTACCGAATTTCTTTTCGAAAACTCGGTCATGCAAATGTCTCTTCCCAGTAAATAAGAATAAAAGATATATTTCTCTCATTTAACCTATACAATTTATATTAAAACCTATTTTTATCGTGAATCGTAAATATAACATTTTTTTTAAATAATATACATTCCTAATATTATTTTATTACTTAAAATTTAGAACATAAATAGTTTATTTTTTTTTATTTCTGTTCAAAAGGTTCCTATAATGTTTAATAAAAATGTTAATTTGGATATTCATACAAAATGCAATATTTCAATTTTATTTTTCTGATTAAATTAATTAATGAGATTTGATATCTCAAAGAGATGCAATATCAAAAATGACACGATCAATTCGTAATGTCTGGGGTGAGTGCGTTGGCGTATAACGTGGAAATAAATGGGATTATGCAATTCTTGTCCGCCCTTTTACGGCAATCCATACATATGACACGTGCTGGACGTATCACGGATGTTTTGTCAAACTATTGATTTTGGCAACCAGACCACACTGTGACCCAAAGTTAATGTAATCGATTGCCGGGACTGCAGAGTAAACACATGCTAGGTTGAGTTAAAGGTGCGGAGAATCGTAGAAAAACTTTTTTTAAATCAACAAATGTCACCAAATAAAAACCGAACAATTTTTAATGATTAAAATCTTCAATTCAAAATAACATTTAATTTAAGTTAATTTTTATTTATTTCGCATATCCAAATATCCAAATAATGCTATAAACAAAATCATTTCTTTGTAACTGTATTTGTGACAGTTTTGTTCTTTTACTAGATGGCTGTTCAATTGCTGGTCCAATCGCACCACCAATGCTACCACAATAATTAATTCTAATATAAAAAAAAAATAAAAAATGTTTATCAATAAAAATATTAAAATGATAAAAGGTTATTAAATTGTTATTAAAAAGATTTCGACCAATGTTTATTTCTACATGGTTCTGAATAAAATAGTAAATAATTAATTTAATAAATTTTCTAAATCTTTTTTAATGATTGATACAAATATATATTTGTTTGACAGCATTTAACTATTGTAAATACCGTAAGTAGCAATTAATGCGGGATCATCAAATAAGAGATACCTTTAAAGAGCCCTGCTTATCTTAGGAAGGTCAAGGTACGTTATCGATTGCGTTGCAAACGTTTGGCTCACGGTTAAGTTAACACGCGGCAGGTGTGAAATGTAATCGTACCTTTAATCACAAAAATGCAGCATTAAAAGAATACTTAATGAATTATTCACTTGTTTGACGAGACTTAAATTATCGAATTATTAATAAAACCAATTGTAAATATTTCAAATATTACTATTGTTATAGCAAAGTAAGTATACAAGTTTCAAAATTACAAAAATTATTCATATAAATTTAATATTTATTATAATATATCAAATACTAATATAAATATAATATTTTTGATTAATTTGCCTAATACTAGACACATCATTGTTGTTTACTAAACTTATGATGACATGATAATACAAATTTATCTTCTGATTATAATATAATATTACTCATGATCAATGTTTTCTTTACGAAAAAACAATAAAAACATTTCGTTGCAAAAATTGAATCAGACAAATAGTTTGCATTTGACGCGCAATTCAAGTTTGGCCAATCACGATTCGCGCTCAGGCCCGGCCGCACTCGAAGCAGCGCTGAGAGCTCGCGAGAACCCACAGCGTTCGACTACATCGAATGTGGTCGGACCTGAGAACACGGTTCTCACGCGACGTAATTGGTCAAATTTAATCACCTTTCCATTTCAAACCTATGGATCGCATCACATTTTCGAAAAGGAATTTTCTTCTTCCTTTTTCAGAAGGAGTACGCCAGTAAATGAATTATCAACAATTGTTCAAAATATTTTTCTTTTTTCCCAGAATTTTTATAAGTTTAACACGATAAGCAATATGTATAAGTATAGATTTAAGTCTTTAAGCCATTCCCAACATTTTTATTTTTAAACGCTCACCAGGTAATCAATTTCTATTTACTAAGCAAACAAAACGTAATCAATTTTAGCTGTTCAAAGCGCGTTCTAATACTATCCACGATCAAATTAAAAGCCCAACTGTTTGTATACGTATACTTGACAAATAACTGTACGATTTCATCGTGCATTTATTGTTCAAATATTGACATCCGTCTTCTACTCCGATCATCATCACCAGACATAGCATTATTTAGTATTTATAAATACATTTTCAGATAATACGACGTCTGGCAACACTGATTGCTTTAGAAGTTAGGAACAATGATAACCATAGAATCTAAAGAAGAACTTAATTACTTCGAGTGCTAATTGATCCACAAAGCTCAAATTAATGAGAACAAATGGAGGCGATGAAGTCATTCTATTCGTGGTTCTAGTTTATGCAAATCATTTTTAAAAAGTTTTTGTTACAAATCCCTACATTATCGACCATAATTTATAATATATTCATTATTATTTTCATAGTATTGAATACATCTTTCAATCTATGCATTTGTAAATCATACTGCCAATTATGTGCTTTTAATTAACACCTTTCCAAAGTTGGGTTCTAACCCGTAATTTCAATATATAAATATTATCACTGCATTTTAAGTTTTTGAAAATGATTTTCTAAAGTCACTTTTTAATGGTTTTTTTTATATAGGGGTGCATTTTCGAATTAGAGGCGAAGCTTAAAAATTTAGAATTGTGTCAGTTAGTAGAAGCATGTTATTGACACATAATTTGTATGAATTAATATTTTTGATTTATATATTTTAGCCAATACGTGACGTCAAATGATTCGCTACAAATTTTTAATTTACTGAATAATATACAGCACAAAATTATTTATTTTAGCACATAAAAAGCACACAAGTTTGACATAACTAAATTTGAGTTTTTCGATGGTGGCTGTGCGCATCTCGATGGTGGTGCGTTTCGATGGTGGCGCGACTCGTCGAATTCTCTTTATATCATTCTACATTACAGTAACTAATCCGAGGGTAATCGTCTCTCGAGGAAATATCGGCTTCGAATTGTCACCGAAGTGGCGCAGTACAATCGATAATAACAGTAAGCTAGATAAATATCCGTGACTTGTGTATGGTAGTGCAAAATCCCGTGAGCAACGTTTATGGAATTTCAACGCTACTTTAATGTCACAGCTGCCACGGGTACTCGAGGCTCCAGGTGCCTGTTTGTGAAACATCAGGAGGTACTTTATCATTTTATGTGCTTTATGCTTTATGTGTCACCGACAATGACAACGGAGCACGTCTCGAGATATTTGCGACGAGCAGGTCTCTGTGGACGAATTTTTAGATAAAAAGACAAATTTTATCTCGAATAGGTCATTTAATGAAATACCTATGCACAACTTTTTATAAAAAATATGTGACATATGTGTATTACACATGCGTCACATTTTTACGACATATATGCCCCACATTTATAAGATACATTTCCTACATTAATGTGACATATATGAGACATAAATGCGACATATGTAGAACATACATGTGCGGCATACTTATGACACAAATGGGACATATATACGACATACATATGATATAAATGTCAAATATATGCGACATATATACGATAAACATATGACATAAATGTTAAATATATGCAACATATATACGACATACACATGTCATAATTGCGACATATATGCGTCATAATGGTGACAATAATACAACAGATATACATACACTACGCGTCAAAATTAGGGGATCACTTTTCAACGGTGCGAAAAATTGACGAAACTCAAACTCATGTAACTTCACGGGAAATCATCGTAGAATGACAGAATGATGCTTAACCAAGCATTTTAAAGGTTGAATCATTATCTATAAAACCCTTTCCACAAAAACGCTATCCCACCGAGAGAGGGCGCTTTACATATGGCAAACGATTAAAAGGGAAA
>JABFOW010000559.1:0-11262 GCA_022817725.1 Archaeoteleia sp. ZL-2020 | reverse complement strand
TCCTCTATCTTTGTTGGAGATTGCATTAGCCAATCATAACGCATTGAGGTAAATGGGATGTCCAATTATATGTTCTATAAAAGCATATATATATATACGTTGTACGATTATTAAAATACACATAAATAAAAATAAGCAGATATTAATAATCATTATTAGGTTTAATGTTTCGGTTCTGAAACGATTAGGAATCAAAGTACAAAGATCTTGAATCAGATATGACGTAACCATCCGGTAAAGTGCTACAAGTGTAGCATATCTGCTAATGTAAATCTGAGTGCAAACACGTAGCACAAACAACGAGAATAGATATGCAAAGTAGTCGAAGTGTTCCATCCGGATATCTTCCGTTGCGATTCACTTGCCGTAAGTCTTATCGTTAACTACATGTTTGTTATTCGATCGTATTTTTGATTGTATTCCTCCTCCTTCTGATATAATTATGCATGCATACAGTAAAATGTCTCTTTTTACATATATCACATTCTTAATAATTTCTTTATTATTTATCCATTGTAACAAAAAACAATGTATAACGCAATTATACAACATAATATTCTTGGTATAAAAGGCAATATATATTTTGGAAGAATGATAATAAAGTTTTTCATAATTTTATAACTCTTACTTTTCTGGTGACAAATGAATATAAGTAGAATGGAAAAAAGTAGGTAACAAGTAACTGAATACGGTAAAACACAATGATGTTACTCCTCCTCGTACTATGTGTGTAACAAGCTAGCAGGTACTAGACGTGGCTTTCTTCGCTGCTCATTAGACACGGTATAGGTGTATTCTTTATCATTCGTCTCTCTACTTTTAAAGGGTTTCTCTGGACGCTAGTCACTACCCCGCAAGTTACAATGAGACGTTGGATTCAAATAATATTTTGTCGCAGAAGATTTCTAAACAAACTTTATGAAATAAATATATTACGACTTTGTAAACAATAATAAACTATATTACGACTTTGTAAACAATAATAAACTATATTACGACTTTGTAAACAATTGGTAATCATTCAAAATGGAGTCAATTTAGTATCTTAAAGATAGATATTAATGTCATTTCAAAATAAAAAAAAATTTCAGTTACTATATACGAGACGACACAGTTACATTAACAGAACACAGAATGCGATGAGTAACGACCGATCTATGTGATCCTCGTGTGTCAAACGAACAGCAGTCATTTCGTCGCACATAAAGTTTATTTTTGCCAAATTAAATATTCTTCAGTAACTCAAATTGATCAATGTTATCAAAAAATTGTATACGACAAACAAGTGTTCGTCTTTGTGACGTAAATAAGTTATGATTTTAACAAAATTTTCAACTTTAGTATTTTTTGTAATGCTTAAAGAAAACTAAACTTCACTTTAATTAGACATTTTTTTTTTGTATGTTGTAAAAAATACTTTAGAAAAATACTTTGAAATAATTGGGAGCATTTCTTTCCTAATTTGCCATTGTGTTTAACGAACCTGATATAAAGTTAATTTGTAATTTACAAATATTTGGGAATACAATATTCAGAAATTTGTAGAATAAGCTTAATTAAGTTTAATATAAATATTTGACAGACAAATTAATTACAGTTTTCCACCGTTTTTTCATGCTGCCATTTATGTCGTAATGTCTGATACACAGATGTTGCATGGCGTCAGGAAATTAAATATATGGCAAAAACTGCAGAGATATTTTGCAGCGATATTTTCATCTTGGAGTAATTATAAAATATTATTTAAAACTGTTTATATTAATTATATAATTTTTAAAATGTTGAATTACGTTCGTTATATAATTTTTATACTTTACGATTTGATATATAGTTTCATTATTTGCTATGTACTTACTTTATGTTTGTACAACTTTTAACAATTCAATCAATTTTGACATGACCCGTTTTGACGAGTACCGTAATTATTACTGCTCTCAACATTCAATACAAAATTTCAATTTTTACACATTGCTTAAAAAGCCGGAAAAATAATGATATAAAATATTACTCTTATTTTCAATGATTCCTTACACTTCGTTTTTATATTAAAATAAATTTTTCTCATCATTTATATACATTGCCAAAGTTATATGATTTAGTATTTAATATTTCTATAAAATACGCAAATCAATCATAGTATTTTAATAGTTTTACTGAATTTCATAAATATTGTGAAAAATCCAAAGTACAAATGTCCGAGGTAGACTGCCTTCCTCTATAGTACGATGAATGAACCTTATATCATATGATAGTGAAAGAAAATCGATTTTTCACTTTATTCAAAGAATATTGGATTTTCAAAAGTCTAGAGCTTCCTGAATGCTTATAGAGTGCATCAAGAGCCAGAGATCAATTTTGTAGTTGATGTTAGTTTGATTAAGACTAATTATATAATTCATTGTGTACGAACTACAAATCAGGAATTACCTGATTTCATATTATTCAATAATATTATAGTGTAACAAATTATTTATAATAATTTAATTATTTCAATTAATTATTTTAATTATATTTCAATAAATACTTATCTTTATTGAAACCTAATATAAATAAATTTCTATCGATCCTAAACCAAGTTAGTTTATGATATATGGCGGCAGGAAAATGAAGTTGAATGAGGTTGTTTTAAAAGTTTTGGTAATGTCAATGAAAGTATTGAGTTATCTATAACGACAATACATATAAGTGGATATAATATTTTAAAATATGCAACATAATCTAAAGAAAAAACTTATTTTCATAATTGCACAATTCCCAAATAATCTTTTATTTTTAATACAAATCAATATGACTCTATTATTCTAATTACATTCCAGTATACGATTATAGTACATTAATTGTTATGTAAATATTATTTAGTTTCGTATATACCTTAATTGCCGCTCCGCGTTAAATTAAATTCGATTAATCGCCATTAGACTTTTTCTTCATAAATAGTACTTTAACATTTTGTAAATCGTTCAAAAGTCGCTTATATCGTGTAAAGTCACGAGTTTTGTCCTTTGTGCTACTAAACGATTTGTAGGGGTCAAATTACCATCGCATGTTCCGCATATCATCGATGGATTAAAAAGTTCTACATAAAGACATTCTATTGATTTGATTGCATTCAATGATATAGAAATTGCTGGTAATGATGAACAATTACACAACCATTATCAAATTCCCAGAAGGGATCCGTTCTAAATCAATCCACCCCATGACATTTAAAATATCGAAGGGAATTGTCGCAACCCCAAACCATTTCTAAAAACATACAAAAGAATACGTTATATATAATTACGATTGTCAAAATGAAAGAAGTTAATCAAATATATTAATTTCTGTATAATTTCAATATATACTTATTAATAAATTCATAAATTATTTAATAAACATTATTTTTCGCAAATTTACTGAAATTTGATGTACAGGCCGTAGGACATTTTTAGCTATACCACGACCATGTTTGCCAGTTTGTTTCGCAAATAGAGTTGTAGTTCCGCCTAATTATTTATCTCTCTGCATATAGCTTTGCGGTAAGAGATTTTGAAGCCGAAAAACATTGGCAGAAAAACGATCGGAAGAGAACAATAATTGATCGTTTGATAAATCAGAGGCCTGTAACTCGCTACGTGCTGCGCACGGTAGTTGCAGCCATCCCGACAATATTTATCCTAGCCCTAGAGAGGAATTTAATGAAAACAGCTAATTTTACGAGGTATAAAATCGATTTACAGTCACACGAAATTTAACCACCCATGTTTTCTACGCTCGCGCGTATATAAATTAAATGTCCTCGACTTGCTCTCGCATTCGCTAAAACATTGATTTCATTTACGTGAATATTTTAGCATAGAAGGGAACTATGTCGTATAATAGCCATCTGTAATTTGTCGCATTTGGTAAACAAGAAAAAGACCGAACTGTCGTGTCAACAACAAGATGCGCGGATCAATTGTAAACGCTTGTCATGTATTTACATAAATTCCAAATGCATAATTAATATTCAAATTGAAAATTATGCGTGCGAGCGATCAAGGTGTCGTGCATTGATATTATCCATTTTAATTTATATTATTGCGGTCGATACGTATTTGGTTGTAATTAAAGTTTATAAACAAACAAATATTAAACGGACTAGAAATACGTGAAATTGTGATATAATCAATTTTTGTCTTTAAAAGAGTCTCTGTTTAGTACAGTTTAGCATCCATAAAATTGAACTAAAGAGAGGAGAAAATGTGAAAATGTGCAGAGTTGCTGAAAACCAATAAATTATGTAATTAAAAGTTTCTTTCATCCTAGTAGAAATATGATCAATCCTATTACAAAAGACCGATAAAATCCAGTGAAATCCAGCATTCTCCGGGTTTTATCAGAAACATGGAATTACAAATAAAAATAAATAGAAAATAAGTGACTGCTTAAGTACTTGCTTCTACTCGCCCTTGTTTTAACGAACTTGTATTTATCTCTATTAATCGGTCTTTATAAATAACTGTGTAACTTTTGCGTGTACTTATCACACTCTTAAAAAGGAACACTTGAATCAAAACAAATTTACGTGCCACAAAGCAAAAATCCACTTAACATTTTGCCAAGAAAATATTAAATTGTATCAAGAAAATTAGTTTCTTGCTTCGGGTTTACTTCAGTCAAGTAAATTATAGTTTTGACTCGATGCAAATCATCATTAATTCAAAATAAACTGCAGAATAATGTTGGAAACATTTTTACACGAGTACAAATGATATTATATTACTGTTAAAAATGACAAACCAAAGTATTTTGTGCATCACAATACACAATTACATTAAATCGTATTTGTACGATTACATTTTTAGAATTTATTATTGTCTATAATTTAATAAATGTAAATAAATGCAATATTAGAGCCTGTTGCCCACATTGTAATTAATTAATGTTTAATTAAATTTGTAAATAATGATTCGAATTATTAGTTTAATTATAATGTATTAAATTCTATGCCGAGTGAAATGTTGTGCAGCATATAATGCGTGCGTCTGGTCATTATAATTTTCATGATAACATGTCGTTGTGTAATACTTTCGTAAGAGATTTCGCAATTAATGATATCAGGTGATTTAATGAATTTTCAGTGCATGCTCTGGAGCTGGTACATGGCAAACGACACGCAGTTCTACGTTCTCGGGATTTTTCTACTTCTCCTTTCCGTTAAGTACTTCAAGATCGTGGCAAGCACGGTTTGCTGCCTGATTGTCTCATCTTGGTTCACCACCTTCTCCATTGCGTACGCCAATGATTACATTGCTAGGTAAGAGTCACAATGCACTCTGCTCAGTTTTGTTAAGGGAATTGTAGGTACAATGAAAGCATAATTTTATTTGAAAAAGTATTACACTTTATAAATAAATATGATTTTATAATTTTGTGTTCAATTAATATTTGTTTTTGAATTTAATTGTGGATTTATTGGAACTAATGATAATTAAATAATAGGAAATTCATTCATTCAATGGTGGAATAGGATTCTACAATTTAAAAACCTGTAAATTATTTAATCCGTTATTTATTTATTTATAATCTTTTAATTCAATTTTGAATTTCATTTTGTATCTATGTGACACACTATTTGTATATTTATATATATTTTTTATAATTTTAATTTGATATTTGTAAATATGAATTTGGACAGAAATAAAAAACTCATTCTGAAGATTGTAAAAACAAAATCATCAAAATGTTGCAATTGTAAAAGATGTATTAGAATTGATTAATTAAATATTATTTTATTATGATTTGTTCCAAAACAGGTCAAAATTAAACTTAAAAACAAATATGTATCTAACGATGTTAAATGTTGATGTAAATTATTTGAGATATAATAGTTGTAAACAGGGATTTAAGGTTTATAATAAAGTAAAATATTTGAATTACAATTGCTGTTTTCGCATTTTAGATGTGTTTGTTATAATTTGAAAAGACGTAAAAATATTTGGAGCGTGTAATTTTCATTTGTTACTTTTTCTTTGTTATAATTTCCTCTAGAATTCAAGAGCCTTTTGCCCTCTTTGATGAATTATACGATAAACCCTGGCTGAGAGCTGGTCCTTACTTTGTTGGCACGGTGACAGGATACATTCTGTTCAAGACGAACTGTCAACTTCGTATGTCATTGGTGAGTGTTGTAATTTAATTTGAGTAAGTATTATTAGTAATATTATTATTAAAATACTCAACGAAGAAAATGTTTAAATGTATGAGTAATAATAAACGATAATAATTCATACCAATTAATATTTACAAGTGATATCAAAAGAACATTCAAAATTAATGTTTTTAATATTATTTGACAATAGCCTACCAATTTCTACATATTTTACACATTTTGTAATAAATATTTAATAATTTAATTTTCAACTTCACAAAACAAAAAATATGTCATATTTAAATTAAAATTATTAAACTGATCGAGTCTCAAGTTGATATAAATCTAATTTTTAAATTTGTATGTTAAAATTTGAATCTAAATCTTAAATTGAATATTTTTCTCATAAAATCTCAATAATTGTCATAATCGTTTCCAGACGAAGAATTGATCGTTAAAATTATTAAATTTGCAATACGAGAAATACAAATACAATGCCATTAAGTCGCACACGTAACTTCGCAAATAGATCTTCGTACTTTCCAAAACTAGTTTCCTGAAAGCGTCAATGCATTGTACGTATGAAACTTTCGAATGCGCGGAGCTAATAGTTTCCTGAATTGCAGTGTTCGAGGATGATAGGATGGGTGTTATCGGTGACGGTAATGTTCTCCGTGGTTTACGGTCTTTATCCTGGAAATCTCAGCGTCACCGTCAGCTCCATTTACGCGTCTTTGGGACATACAGCATGGGCCTTGGCGGTGGCTTTCATCGTCATCCAATGTTGCACCGGTTTCGCGCCGATGATCGACAGCTTGCTTTCCCTCAGGCTCATGTACCCACTCTCCAGGCTCACCTACTGTGCTTACCTAGTACATCCTGTCATTATGATGATCACCAGCACACAAATGGACGGTCCTCTGCATATACACAACGGCATTGTGGTACGTCCCAATCACGCTAAATGGTAATTTTGGCTTTAGTTGTATGCTGCTATATTTTGACAAATTATCAAAAGGATTAAATACTTCTGGTGGAAATATTCTTCTAAAAAATTAAGAAAAACGACTCTGATCGTTCAAACAAACATTTTGTAGGTTTAACAAAATTAATTAATCGAACAAAACATTTTGACTATTCAACAAATTGTTTGGTTGATCCAACAAAATGCTTTATTGATTCAACAAGTAATTTTGTCTTCTGAGTCCTCCTTTGCTCATAAGTTTTATTAGTCTCTATATTTAGAAACAATAATATTTAAGATTAACAAAACAATTTGGTTTTTGGTTTTTAGACAAAACCAAATTGGTAGAGAGAATAAGCTTTGAAAAAATTCAAAATTATAACATTTCAGAATTTTTCCAAGTTTTATGACCATTTGTTTTTTCTTACAAATATCGATAGGTATTTATATAAATAATCCTTGTTTGTTTTAATTTAGCACATTTAAAATATCTTTCAGTTTTCTTGTTACATATTGCTTGCATAATCAATCAATCAATTGTTATGTATTTAATTTTTGTCTGGTTATTGTATAATTAGGTGACCAAATTAAATTCATACAAATTAATAACATAATTATGTTGTAATATTGATTTTTGAGATTACATTTCAGACAAGTCTGAGATTTACATTTCAGACTTGGATATAGGTATACAAAGTTGTATGAGCATAAATGAGCTTACATGGTTAGAGGTGTAATTATTTAACACAGTCATTTAAATGCGCATGTTTGCATTGCGTGTAGAATGATATTACGATGTGTTAAAAATACAAATCTAAGTGGTGTCATGTTTACAGCTACGATGTCTTACGTCACTGAATATTGCAAGTTATACTCCAGCAGACGTTTATCTGCATTGTCAATCTAATCAAGATTGATTGGCCGGGATTAAGTTCATTTTGTTGTAATTAAGCAATATTAACCCTATAATAATCTATCATGGTGTCCACATATTGATTACATATATTGTACTAATTGATCAAATAAACATCAAGTTCGTAAGATAACTTATAAAATAATTTTTGTTATTAATTGAAAATGAAATTGAAAACATCTAGAAAATTTTCTATTTTTTACTGACATTATGTAGATTGTTTCAAATCCTTTTTACAACTTTTCTTTTTAAAACGCTGGCATACAATTCAATTATATTACGCAATGTATTTTTGTTCATTGTGGGTAATATACCAAATTGCTGCAGTGGTAATTATATCACCCTCGTTTTGAAACAAGTTTAGCCATGACTCATTTCATCCCAAAGCATTATTCAGCACGCGTTTATTTTTACATTGTAAAGTGCCATGTTTATTGAGGTATTCAAAAGTCATTTAATGTGCCTCTAAAGTGTGTTTTTACCAATTCATTCTTTTGATGAAGAATTACGAGGGACTTAAACTGCAGAATGTCAAAGTATGTCGAGAAACATCCCCTATTGCGTTTCAAAGTGGATCCCTTAATCCATGTAATCTGACTCACGGAAAAAGATTTGGTCGACTCAACAAAAATCATTTCGTTAACCTGATTCTGTCGAGTCAACGAAATGTTCCATTTATTCAACGATCTCGACACAAAGTCATATAATTTAAATATAAAAATAATGCAAAAATTGTAAAGCTTTTTGTAATTAATAAAATTATATTTATTGATTTTATAAATAATAGTTATCAAAATTTCACCCAAAATCGGGTCCTTGACTCGTCAGAAAGTTAATTACAAATTGTATGGCCTTCAGTTCTGTCTAACAATCAAAATTGTCAACTAATCTAAATGAAGTAAGACAATGAAAGGGAGAAATTGTAATTTTGACTAGTAATCCAATGCTTGGTTTCAAAGTCGTTAACCTTGAGGATTTATAAGCAGTGGGCGAGTTCGGTACCTCAAGGTCGTAACTTTGATACGCAAAACCCTACATATGTTCGACGGCTTTTCGCCAGACTTAGGGAATTAATTTTTTTCTATAATAGATGTCTCTTTTGATCCTTTTCGGGTCGTCGTCAATAAATCAAGATACGTCGCATCGTAAAATTGAGCTTATTTTTACGACAGTAAATACTCTTATGTTCTGAAAAAGCTGATGACATATTTTTATATTTTGATGGCAATTTTTTTTTATCAATAAAATGAAGCATTTTTGTAACTAATAATTATTTATATAATAATTCAGATAGGCCTAATAATAATTGTATTTTCTGCGACCTTCTTCGCGCGTGAATATATATTTAGTTCGCATTGATCCTTTAATGATATAAGATGAAAATTGTAGGACAAATAGCAAAGTAAATGTAACCCACTGAAGCTGGAACTGAAGCACGAATTTCTTTCGTTTCTTAGTTGATCGTATACTTTGGGAACCTCGTCGCATCCTATCTGATGTCTTTCTGCATCTCGCTCGCTCTGGAAGCACCAGTCGTTAATTTACTAAAGGTTGCCTTCCCTCCAAAGAACAGGACGAGGTAAAAGGATCGCCTGGAGATACGAGGATCGATCTTGATTGTGTAAGAAACGCTAAAGTTCATATAAAATTCAGTAACAGTCAATTTATTGCACGAGAATTATAGCTCGGAATATACATTTATTGGATATCGCTATATCATTAATTTTTTATTTTATTTCAGATACGGAAAAGGTACACTTCGTTTTTATTTTGAACATTAAAAAAGGTTTTCATTATTTATTATGCCTAATTAAACATTTTGAAGGTAAATCAGATGTCTGAATTATTCTCATATTTTTCTCATCACTGAGGTAATCTTTTGTACAAAGAATTATTTGTTGACTCAATCAAAATTATTTTCATAACCTGATTTTTGTTTGTTCAATATAAATTCTATTAAGTCTCTCATCAGAACGTTTTTCACGTGCTCCAGTTTATTTTCTCGAGTTCTATGCAAGAAAAGGAAGTTTAATATTGGATTTGAATTGTTATTATGTTAAACATAAATTTATAAAATGTTATTAATTGTTATTGTTTTTAGAACACTTATTGTAAAAAAAAATATGTTACTCCAACGTTGGATCAAAGTTCATTTAATATGACTCATTTTGAAACCTAAATAAATTGGGTTAGAATATTAATATCCAAGCTGATTTAACGTAGATCTACTTTTAATTTAATTCGTTATTGATCCAAAACGATGTACCACGGTATTACTTTTCCATGCACGACGCCCTCAAATTTTATTGTCAGCTATCAAACACACGTGCTTTGTGTCAAAATTTATACGAAATTACACGCCTCCTAAGTACCCATCAGTGATACACCCCTGTGTTAAGATTCACATTAAAACAAAATCGAGCAAGAATGATTCAAGTAGTATTCAAAATCCATCCATTGACGTCATCAAAAACGTTTGTATTATAAAATACTTTTTTATTATATTACAAACATAAATGTACAAACATATTTCAATTGATAAAATATTTATTTTGTCACTCTAGCTTCTTTATATTTAACATTTTCATAACTTTTTATATTTTCTTTTATTAATTATGAAAATCTGTATTTAAAATGATAAAGTTTTTAATTCATTTTATAAAAATAAAAAATTGCTAAATTGTGATACAATTTCGCAAGTTCAAATGACGTTGATTTGACAATTTCGTTGATTAATTATGACAAATACAAAAAATATTTTAAATTGAAAAAAGGGTGCAATATTAATACAGACACCAGAATTGGCTGTTTTTATTCTTGAAATATTGTTACCAATTACACGTCGATTCTTGAACTGAAATAAATTCAATAGCCCACTCATTCTGCGATTTCGGCAACGTAACAAAAAATGAAGTTACATCAATCTTCTTTCGCTATTTGAAAAAATCGTATTTTTCATTTTCATACCTGGCACAATACATTTCTAAATGTATGTTCCACTTTGCTAAATCTGGAATGAACGTGAAAAATGATCGAATTCGTATCTCTTTTTATTCGCAGTATATCAACGCGGAATTCGCCCCTCATCGCAAACTGATGCTGTTCCAAGAGTCCTTTTATTTTTTATGTCGGCTGCCCCCTTCACTTTTCACGGACGCGCCGCATCCATTTTACGAGCAGAAATACGCCCGTTGCTGTGGCTGCTGATAAAGGGTTTTGATTCATGAAACCTGTCATGTTTCACGGATCCCAGCGACGAGAATGCGACACGTT
>JABFOW010000558.1:0-11262 GCA_022817725.1 Archaeoteleia sp. ZL-2020 | reverse complement strand
TCACCCCTTGGCTTTCGAGTGGGTGAGAAAGTGCGGGACACCGCGCTCCTGAGAGAAACCGACATGTGCCGAATACGATGCTGCTGCCCTGTGTTCGAGAACGTGTGAAAAATTCCATTGCCATTAATTCATTATAGAAGGAAATAATTAATAAATAATAATGGGGAAGAATTATTGAAATGTCGCGAATGAAACTATTTAATGGTCTTTTTATGTAAACAAGGAAGCATTCTTTTTTTAGAACAAAATAAATATTTATACTTTATACTTTATCTTCTTTCTTCTCTTTATCTCTTCTTATCTTTATACTTCTCTCTTTATTAAAGAGAGATAAACAAGTTAATCGTGCCTGTGTATCTAATTCTTATATATATTACAAATCAATATTACCAATAGCATTAAAGTTCAGGGAAGAAGAAGATATAAATTACTGTTTCACAAATATGAACAAAACACGAGAAAGATGTATATTTTTTTATTGCTTGAAATTAACGGTGTATATTTTAATATATTTTTAGCCTTTTCTTCTTGGGTGCGATTCTATACCAGCTATCCACGCGAAATGCGTGAAATTTTCAATCGCAAAGAACTGCATCTAGGTCATTACGCGAAAAGCTTTGCATTGAGAGATACTCCTCATAGAATTGGTAGCATCGGTAAAGTCAATCATGAAAAGAAGGAGGTTAAACAAAGTCATAACAACAGGTTATCTAATGAAAGGTAAGATTTCAAAGTTATTACGTATTTTGTTATTTATTTAGGCACTGTTAGAAATAATCTACTTTCCTCAAACTTTCCGTATGTTTCATAAAAATCACACTCATGTAAATAAAATTTTGGCAAATGTAAGCAGAAATATTTTGAATGTAAAACGAAATGTATTTCTGTAGTAATGATTACAACATTATTCACTTGCAACATTCGGAAAGCGTCATAAATGAATCGATTATCGATTTCATACATCGCTGCGCATGCGCAGTACAGCACAACAACTTGAATATGCCAAAAATTGTCATAACCACAAAAACGTTTCATTTAGTTTAACAAATAAGTTTCAATTGGCATTGACTTGTAATTTTTTGACGTATGATATAAATGAAACTAATTTACAATATAAATATTGTATAAATATAAATTTTGTTTGTGCAAAAAAATTAATATGACATATGAACAGAACTGGTTCAGATATAAAAGTTATTTTATGTTATTGCTATTGTGTTACTAATAATAATGTTTCTTTTTAATATAATTTAGATTAAAACACTGAGTAAACGTTATGAAAAATTTAAACATATATACTTGATTCATGTGGCTTATTGTATTTCCGCATTCGAACGTCGTATGTTCGTAGTTTGCAAGTAGTTTATCTACTCTCAGCAAGTGGAAAAATGTCAAGCAGAATTACTTGTCAAACAGAATACACCAGACCGCAGTTATACATTGTCCATTTGCCCAGATATGAAGTAGAGTTTCAACATACTGCATATTGATTTCACTTGCTTCATATTATTATTTTTAAGATTGTAGAACCACGATGTCAATAATTAATTAAATCAAGATTTATTAGTCTGAATTTAACAGAAATCTCATTTATTTACAGACAGACTAAAAAATAGCAACTACAATATTTGCAGAATGAATCTTCTAAAAATCTGATCATTTCTAATATATATATATTTTTTAATGAATAACTCGAAGCTACTATCATAACCGTAAAATTTGTTACAAAATTTTAAAATAATGCCAATAGTATTAAATATTGAGTTTAATATTCTGAAATAACCTGCAATTTACTACGACTGTCAACATAAACTAGGAAACATCTATTTACTAGTTTGTACATAATAACAATATAAACTTACAAATAACTTTCGTAATCTTTTAAAATGAGAATATATATTTGTATCAGGAAAATTCCCAGCTATATACAAACATAAAGATTTCTGAAAATTTATATACAGAGAAAAATGCTTGATTGAGCCAACTAAACATTTGGTTAAAATACGATCAACCAAATGTTTCGTTTGCGTAAGATACGATTAAACTGAAGAAATGAACTCGTGTTACTGGATTCGTTTCATATTATGTTAACATTTTCAGACAGAGCTAAACAGTCGGTATTGTCAAGGGATGAGAAACAAACAATGTATCTGGGCAAAAGGCAAAGGCTTAGGAGGTAGTTCCATGATAAATGCAATGTTGCACATGCACGGAAATGACAGGGATTACGATAACTGGGCCGCAATGGGAAACACCGGCTGGAGCTATGAGGACGTACTTCCATACTTCCGCAAGTCAGAGAACTACCACCCAGATATACCTAAGAAATATGGCGCTAAATATTTCGGTACCGGTGGCCCGCTCAACATCCGATTGTTCAACTACACGAATTGTGCAATGGGAGACATCATTATGGACGCGACTGAAGAGTTAGGTATTCCACGTTTAGAGGTTTTTAATGGTGAAAGGAACATTGGCTTCGGTAAAGCGCACGGCAACATCGATGAAGGTATACGACAAAATGTTGCTCATGCTTTTCTTTCGAAAGCCAAGGACAGAAAGAATCTTTTCGTGTTGAAATCCACAAGAGTCGACTCGATTGTCATGAACGGCCACAATGCGAAAGGAGTGCGGGTCACTTTAAAAGACGGTAAAAAGATTGAAATAAAGGCTGGAAAAGAAGTGATCTTATCAGCTGGCAGCATTGCCTCGCCTCAAATTTTGATGCTCTCCGGAATTGGTCCCAAGAAACATCTGGAAGAGGTTGGTGTAAAACCCATAATTGACCTACCCGTTGGTCAGCGTCTTATCGATCATGTAATTTTATTCAATCTCAATTTGGTTTATAACAATAAAACAAAACTTAATAAATCACCGCTTGATTTGATGGATACTCTTTACGGTTATTTGATGCACAGAGAGGGTGCATTGGCGACAGGTGGACTAGATCTTTGTGGGTATTTGAATCTTGACGATCCCACCTCCAAATATCCCAACGTAGAATTTCACTTTGTTTCCATACCACGTGGCGAGGTCTTTCAAGTAGAAGGCATGGCGAATGCCTTTGGTGTGAATGATAACGTAAAGCGTGAAATGATTAAGATGAATCAAGAGTATGATGCTATTATAATTGGACCTGTTTTGATAAATCCTAAAAGTGTAGGAAAAGTAGAGTTGAGAAGTGCTAAACCCGAGGATCAGATAAAAATTTATCCGAATTACTTCGAGCACGAAGAAGATGCACAGCTACTAGTCAAAGCTATCAAGTTTATCAAAACATTGGAGGATACTGAAACGTTTAAAAAACTTGGAATCAAACTTCGACCTTTACTTATTGATGGCTGTGCAGGTACAGACTTGGGTTCTGACGAATACTGGAGATGTAGTATTAGACATACAGCTGCGACAGTGTATCACCCTGTAGGAACTGCGAAGATGGGACCTAGTGGAGATTCTATGGCTGTTGTCGATCCACGTCTTAAAGTACATGGTGTTAAGGGACTTCGAGTAATTGATGCTTCAATAATGCCAGACATTCCAAGCGGTAACACAAATTCACCTACACTGATGATTGCGGAAAAAGGCGCGGATCTTATTAAGGAAGATTGGAAAATGAAAGATGAGCTTTAAGATCAGTTGTATATTGATTGGAAATTAGTATTTAACTTGTAACTACAACATTTTAGAAAATATAATTTTTTCACACATATGTAAACAATGCTGCGTTTTGATCATTTGTAAAAATAAAAATAATAATAGAATGCGAATCAATGAATATAATTTCCACCACTCATATGTTATTACAAACTGAAAAAACTCTTATGTAAAATTACAGTGACAGTCGTTGGAAACAAATAACCATTGCACAGTACCGTAATATTACAGTAGAAATGCAACAAACTGAATGTGATATTACAAATACCGTGTAAAGGAACAAATCAGATGGAATCTATTCAGTTCTGACAAACACAAATTTGAATTTAAATAGATATTTATGACAAAAAAATATATGTGGTAACTGAATAAATAAATTATTGTAAATAAATTATTATGAGAATAAAAATTTTTTCTTCTCATAATCTCTTTGTTTTATATTTGACTAATTACTGTTATATAATCTAATTATAAACGATATAATCATATCGTTTATAACCTCAAAAATGAAAAGGCATCAATTTATAATCAGTAATCTATTATGTTTTAATGTAATTACATTCTGTCCTACATTTTAATTGATAATATTAAAATTATTTCTTTACTTACATGTCTGTGTTATTATAATGCTTAATCAAGCAATATAATGTAATAACAAGCAATTATCGTCGACGTCAGAAACATTATTACATAATATACAGCATAGCGCGGAAGTTTTTTCAACTGTTGGTAAGGCAGTGATGATTACAGAGCATATTGGCGTTACAGAGTAATTTTACAATGTTTTCGTAAATACTTCGGTAAAATTTGTAGTTAAGTTACACAAATTATTATGTAATATTATTTTTACACGACTAATCGTGTAACTTTACCCCGATACGTATCATAGGAATTGTGTAAAGTCCCTGGTGGAAAAAATTTCTCTGCAAAACTCTGTCATTGTCTCTGTCAAACTCTGACGTTTATCAAGCTTATTGGACACATCCAGAGAAAAGGCTCTGTCGGTGTCTGTGTCATTTCTCTGGAATTCAGATATATATTTTATATGCTACGATTTCTCTCCCACTTTCTGTGGATTCTCTTATATGTCTGTTATTTTCTGTCACCCTGGTGGAAATTTTTTGCTACGCCATATTACGTCAGGTTACGCAGATTCACCGATTAGCGTTGTTTGGCGTAAGCTTATATTTTACGTCTGTTAATATATTGTTACTAATACATTGCAAAATAAATAATATTTTGAAACAAACAATTACTATTAATAAAGTTACACACTCGTTATTACAAACAACACAGAAAAAACGCTGAATAACGATGGGTGTATTCTCAGTAGAGAATTTTGTTGCCAGGTCGATCGAACGAAATTTGATTGTTAACAAATATACTTAATTATTATTAGAACGTCATATCGAAAGACCTCGTAACAGGGCCATTTTTTACTTGAGTGGCTCGGCCTTCGCAGATGTTTGCATATGCGAGGAAGAAACTAAAAAATCCGAGCATCGCATGTTATAACATATGCCAGGATGAACATATAAAGATGCGTCGCAGTATTGGGATTACGCCAGTTAAAAATTAACACGTCTTAATTTTTTCTGGGTAGGATTATATTCTGCGTCTGTTAATATATAGTTGCAAGACTAAAACATTGCAAAATAAATAATATTTTGTAACGAACAATTACTATTGATAAAGTTACACAGTCAATATTACAAACAATGCAGAAAAAACGCTGACTAAGGATGGGTGTACCCGCTGGCATTGAGATTCGAACACGACGCAACGCAAGAGAGAAAGGGGACGGAAAAACGCACGCAAGTTTAGATGACTACGCTATCGAGGGCAATTCGAAAACTTAGCATACTAGCAGTTTATATCTAGAACCAGCCGGATCGGACTCAAGCTTACAGCTGGTAACGTAATGACCAAAATGTTAGATGACGCTACGCACAAGTTGGCCGGTACAAAAACGATGGAAGAGCATTTTCAAAAATGAAATGGCGTGACTGAGAAATCTATTTTCAGATTGTAATATTTAGAATACATTTAATATAATATATTCGTAATAAATTAAAAATAAATTTAAGAGAAACATTAATTTAAAAAAAATTATTTTAATTGAAATAGAATGAAAAATATTAATATTAAACTATAAAAGCAGTTCATAATGTTTGTTTAATCAACACAAATAATTACACATTTCAGAAATAAAATTAAATAACAGCAATGAAAACTTTTAAAACAAATTTAAACATGCATATGTATAAAAATTCTGTTGTAATAAAATCCTAAATCAATATCAAAGTTCATATCATTCAAAATTTATTTTTAAGTTATAACATTCAAAATTTATTTTTAAGTTATATCATTCAAAATTTATTTTTAAGCTATATAATTATATTTATAAAATATATATATTCATAAGATAAATTTTACTTAATAAATACTTAATTCTACGTAATAATTACATTTTATTGAAAGTAGAGAAATTTGGATTTCATCATGAGATATATTGGGAATTTGAATTTTCATATCATAGAAAAACAAAAGCAATAAGAACGTATAAGGTTAGTTTACGTCAACACCTGGCTACGATTAAGATAACACGAGCATAGCGACACCTCGAATTTGCTGGTCATTACGTTACCAATGCATTGGAGCAATCCAGAGTCGGACAGGGCTGGTCAGTCCTCAAAAACTAAACTAATACAATCTTGTGTTTACAAATACAGAACTGTAAATACAACAGCGTCATTATGTTGAATTATTATTCCATCGATGCTAGAAAATCATCAATCGAACGCCTTTCTCGTAATAACGCCCATATTTAATGTTAATAAATTAGTTTAAATTTCGTCCAGATAACGCAGAGCACCAGATGAATTCCTCAAATTTACATTAATTAATATATATATAAAGCTATTTTCGTTGTTTTTACCGTCATTACCGTTAAAAATCATTCACTGAAAATGCTGAAAAATTCTGAAATTATACAATTTTCAAGGGATTTTAGACTTTCTTAGACTTTTTTCAGACTCTTTCAGACTTTTTCAGTGTAGAATTCGTGCCATCAACGATAAAAATCATTCACGGAAAAACGCTGAAAAACACTGAATGTTTTTTAATTTAAGAGAGTTTCAGACCTTTTTTCAGAAAAACGTTGAAAAAAGGTCTGAGAGTGGGGAGGCGGCAAACTACGTTGAACCGGTGCTGCATGAAGCTGATATGAGCTACTTCAAAAGAAAATGACATTTATGAAATGCAACGATTTCATCTGATATGTAGATTTATATATTCATTATGAACTTATATATTTGTGTTCATTTTTTATGTAAATTTACATATCATTTGTACATTTACCATACCTATCGTTGGTTACTTGTTGCCACCGACTGTCGGTGTAATTTTACATGGATTTTTATCAGTGTCGTGATGCAATAAATTTCGTTCATTTTCTGACGCATGCGGTGGTAAAAATCGAAATGACTTAGTTTTAGTACTTTTATCTACGTTATCTACGAAATTGCAAAGTTAAATTTATCACGTCTATCCGGTACGTGGACAGTCTTATTTTCAGCGTGACCGCAATTTTGGAATATACGGACAAAAGAAGAAAATAATGGAACGTATTGAAACAGCTGATGAATATATTAAGTTAATTAAAATCGCAAGAAGTCCGCCTTTTACGATTGCGAAAGAAACAGTGTACTTTAAGAGATTTTGAAACAGTAATCAAAAAATTGCAACATTCCGAACAAACTATCATTATTTATTATTGAAATTTAATAAATATTAAAAATACGTAATTATGTTTTCATTGTTTTGAAGTTTCTTTCCGTGAACAGCGATAGCTCAACGTAGTTTGCCCCCGACACCCCCCTCTTTATCCCATATTTATTTGGACACTGAATACAACCATATTTATTTGGACACTAAATAAAAAAATTTTACCTTCACTTTATTTAATTAATGTTTAAATAAGAGTAAAAAAAACCGTAACTAAATACACAATGCATACAATAGCAGACTTTTTACTTCGCTTATTTATATCCTGGTGTACATATTGCGCTGAAAAAGTTTGAAAATAAGTCTGAAAAATGCTGAAAAAAAGTATGAAAAACGCTGAAAAAGGGTCTGAAACTCTTAAAATTAAAACTCATTCAGTGTTTTTCAGCGTTTTTCAGTGAATGATTTTTATTGTTGATGGCACGAATGCTATACTGAAAGACTCTAAAAAAAGTCTAAAAAAGTCTGAAAACCATTAAAAAATGTATAATTTCAGATTTTTTCTGCGTTTTCAGTGAATTATTTTTAACGTTGATGACACTAAAACAACGTAAATAGCTTTATATATATATTAATTAATATAAATATGAGGAATTCACCTGGTGATCTGCGTTATCTGGACGAAATTTAAACTAATTTATTAACATTAAATATGGGCGTTATTACGCGAAAGGCGTTCGATTGATGATTTTCTAGCATCGATGGAATAATAATTCAACATAATGACGCTGTTGTATTTACAGTTCTGCAGTCGTAAACACAAGATTGTATTAGTTTAGTTTTTGAGTACTGACCAAGATCGCGCATATGCTTTGTAAACAAAAACAATTTTCAATTCACAAAATGTTTTCAAAATTTGCCGACCCAGCAATTTGGCATCCCAAGCAAGTGCTTTTTTTGCTTCCCTCCATGTCCGTGTAATTACAACACAACAATGGTAATCCATATCAGCATATGTTAAATATTACCATTATTACTGTTACATTTACCAGTCCGTTCTCTCTGTGCAATAATACTAAATAAATAACAGACTGTCACTAATCCCGCAAGATATTTGTGTCATTTCTCGCAACCTCAATCGCTGCCGACGACCGAATCGTTGCGCGTTAATGAAACATTGTTCATATCTTTTACAATTTTTATTATTTTAATTAAAAATTTTTCCAAAATGTTCTTCAAACCTCAATGAACAACGTTCTCGCTATAAGTTTTGCGTATCTTTAATTTCCCTCGATACTTCTTTTCGTCAAATGTTATCAGCCGGTATTAGCGACACACATTATTTGTTTATTTATTAAGTGAACAAATTAATGATCTTTATACATTTCAATGATCTCAAGATTTAAGAAACGTTTGAAGAATATCTCCTAAAAATGTCACTTTTTTACGAGATGTGTGACATGTGTTTTATTACTCATTGATTTTTAGTAATAAAAAACATAGTTTTTGGTTTGTATCTATGAATTTATAAAACATACAATTAAATTTATTAAGAGAAAAATATTCGCCATACAATTTTGTATTAGACTACATTTTTATTTTTTATTTTTTCGTATACTAAAAAATCAGACAATCAAACGGACGCTTACATTCTCTAGTCTACTAGGTCCGATCGCATATCCTCTTATTGCATCCGAAGACTCAATTGTTCTTATTTTTTAACTTTGATAATTTTTTTAATATGGTATGGTAACAATTCATATAATTATATATATTTTATGTATAGTAATATTTTTATGCCAGTCTTTTGACAGTGCATCGTTAAGTATCTGGCTGGTGTTGATTGTAACAACAATTCCTATTAAAATAACAAAGTTAAGCAGCAATAGTCATAATTTATGGTAAGAGGGGTGATCGTATATTAGTCATATAGAAGTAAGGTATTATGTAAGAGGATAAGTATATGCTGGGACCTAGGCGCAATCCATTAAAGGATCAAACTTCTTGTTGCGTGTTATTGACAAGTTAGTAATGACGTTGTATGCTGTCACTTTAGAAATGCTAGATCAAATGCATATCAAATTGATCACATCTAAGTGGTGTTATAATTTTCTCCCGTTTTAGGAAAAATAGTTCATTTTATCAGATGTGTAAATGATATTTTATGGTACATAGGTACTCTGAAGGTGGAACTAATTGGTTCCTGTGGTACTAAACATACATGAGTAAATTAATAGAGACACTAAATTCCTCCTCCACGTTATAAAATAATTTATGTAGGAACTGACGACATCATATGTTATTTCATAATCTGAGACTTTCTTAACAGAAGTAACTTCCGTGATTTCGAATCACTTTAATTATACTGTCTTTTTTTAAGTTTCAGACATTTTTTGTAATATTTAAATTATTTTTTCTAAATATTGTAATTTATTACGAATTGTTAGTAGCTGTTTAATTAAATTTCTAATATTAAATTTTAATATACTGCTTCACAGAATATTTTTTTCTCCTCTCCATGCTGAAAACAGCATTTGTTGATTACATTTTAAGTGTGTAGCAACAAATACTTTTATTGAAAATGTAAAATGTATGATTCGTTGCATATAGATAAACGTATTCTTTTATTTGACAGCTGTCCTAATTTTGTAAATATGATTTATCTGCCTTATAACTTTTTTGTTGTTATCTTAGAGTCTTCAACTTGAGATTATGAGTATAATGCGCACAGATAAAATCATTCTGACGGATAATCTAATTAATTTTAAATATCATCGACAGATTCAGTTGATTTTTATTTAAAAGATACATCTTATCGATTAAAATTGTATTTATACAAGCATCAACAATATTCAATTCTTTATTGTTTATATGCTATAAACTAAATTCAGATGAAGCCAAAAAATTGAAAAAAATAATGCCCAAATATCGGCAGTCAAACTTATTAAGATATTTGGATGTAAAAAATAAAAAGAACAATTTATCATATGAACACTAGATCTGTATAATTTTTCGTATTGGCAAAATAAGATTTTAAGTCTACATGTTTTTATTTGTATATGCCAAAACACAGTCTATAAATGTATGCAACTTTTAAATTAAAATAAATATTTTTGTAATAGTTTTGGTTATATTTGTGAAAGAAATTTCGTTAAAACTTGAACACCCAGTATTTCTGATGACTCTGTTATCTAGGCTATTTCTTCTGTTTGCGAATCTATACAAACAGAATTGTTATTATTGTAGAACAATATTGTAGCCTCTTTTGTTATTTTCCGTTTGTATAGTCTGACATTATACCAACACAAATGGCTATAAGTGATTGAAAAATGTAATTCAGAGTCAATTGAAAATCATTGAAATAGATCGTAGCTAAAAGTAACAGATTTTATGAAATAGAAATATATTTAATTTTACTCCATTGAGTTTTGACAAAAACATTTTTTCTATATATGTTTTCAATTTCACTCTATTCTTCTTCAAATTATTAGGTATAATTATACGAATTAATAGGTATAATTATAAATTGAATATGAAATAAAATAATTGTAAATCAAAAAAGTTTGATTAATTAAGTTTCAACTGCTTGTTACGAGCTATAAAATTGACTATATCAAATGTATTTATTAAGCTTTTAACAGATGCGCAAATAAAGTTTGATTGATATGGAAATCAATTGTTGACAGATACATGTGCTTCCTAATTTGTACAACGAATCTTAACGTTCTTCGACCATTGAATAACTTAAATAATACATAAAAAATACGACTTGAAGACGAAAAGAAACTAAACTGTTCAAAAACATCATGTTTGATGAAACTAGCTATTTTCGAAATTTTTAACAACATTCACATTATACAGAAGGATAAAATCCAAGCTGTT
>JABFOW010000557.1:0-11269 GCA_022817725.1 Archaeoteleia sp. ZL-2020 | reverse complement strand
TTGGCGCACGTAGTCAGCGGGGTCAGATCCGCACGAAAATGGCGAGCGGTCAGTACCGAATACGAAATGACACGAGGATCTACCCTGCGGATGATGGTGCCGTGTCATACATAAGGTATGACCGCCGACGTGAAAGAAGCGCGCGGTCAAAAAGGGGAGAAGAGTCGGACGGAACTTTGGCGCTATCGAATCAATATAGAGTTACAATGTGATCCCGAGAGACCGGCAAGGCCGATTTTCTCTATTACTGATCAAAGGAACCCGAAAGCATGTACGGTAATATTTCATGAGCCGCTCTATGCACGAGGAATGGGAATGTCTTCCGCATTTCGAAATGTTGGAAAGGCATTTTTTATGCAGTGGAACGAACTGTTCGGTTTAGAACTGTTCGATTTTTCATAGTGTCTGTCGTAGTTTTATGTAACTAATACAAAATAAGTAATTCGACAAAAAAGACCTTTTACTTTTACTAATGTTTCAACTAATTGCTATTTAGTTATGGTTATAAATATTTCTAGTTTTTGCTTGAAAAATAATCAATAATTATTATATATTTTTTTAAACTTTCAATGTAATATCAACTTTATAATCTTGATAGGAAATATCCATTTTCATAACGCTTAAGTAAACGTTCAATTATATACGTACAAAACGTTCGAATTCATTCATGCAACGTATATTTAATTCTGTCACTCGTTTCTTACTTTCTTGAGAAATCGACGAAAGGAAGAAACAAATGACGAAAAATGGAGAACGAGAAAACACAGGAAGCGACGTAATTGCACGGCAAAACACTCTTGGAAATTGCGAACAGAAGGATGAGAAAGAAAAAAAAATGCCGAGACAGCAGCAATAAGGAACACAAATTTCTCGAAACGCAAGCTCATTGCGGTATTTAAAAAGGATTGTTTTTCTCCCTCGCAAAATACAGCTGATATTAATGACATTGACGGTTTCCATATATCATCCATTGTTCAGATTCATTTGGTAAATGAATTTCATGAAATTGATGACGGTGTTTCGTGCCGTGGACGCGACAGTCAATTCGTATTAATTTCGGTAAATGAAAATCCATAGTGGTGGCACAACTTTTTTTTTTAAACGTAAGAGAAGATCGCAGAATGCAGATAACATTCAGCATTAATTAGGTCACGCGTTAATGGATCGGGCCGAGCGTCCGGCACGTCGAGTCGATTCGTATCCGGCTGCAAAGCGAAGCGTGCCGCAGCAGTTATTTCAAACGGCGAGATCTCAATCGATATAAACATGATTAAAATTAGGTTAATGCAAACGTCATCTACGAACGGCTCGGCTGTACTCGGAGTTAAATCTTCGTGGTTATGTGCCGCAGAGAACGCTTACATCTATTTCATTGTTAGAGGATATAAATAAAAATCGGTAAATCGATAAACGATAAATAATCATTTATCACGAAATACAAATTTGTTTAATTTTAATTTCCCTGTGTCGATTGAAACTGTTTCATGTTGTTAACTTTTAATCGTATTAAAAATTTGCAAAGTATTGAAAATTACAAGTATACGTTTGAACAATAACCTAATAACACAGAATATTCATGAAATAAGAAAAACATGTTTAAAAATATTAATTGAGTATTTTGTTACATTTACATTTAAAACGTGTTTAATATTTCGAATCTCTATAATATGTTATAAAAAGGATAAATATGTGTATAAAAAAATAAAATTGTTTCCAACTTAAAAATGTAGAAATAATATTCCAAAAATATTCGCTTTTATATGTATTTCATTATAATATTATTTAGTAATGTTTCAAGTGTATTTATAAGTATTGTTGAATATTTATGTTATATTCGTATGCTTGAAAAATAATATTCTATAAATATTTCTGAACTCCTCTGTGTTGTTAGGGTTATAATGTGACACACACAGCACACCAAAGGCTTTATTTTATAAAAATAACAGTGACTGTCATATATTATCAGCATATGTTGTTAGAATAGCAATTTTGTTAGCAGTGTAGTAACCCCGTTTCAAGTATTCCATGAAAAGTCAAGCAACTCGTCTGGCATGTAAAAGCTGCATTCTATCTGGGAAATTGCACTTTACCAGAGCCTCTTAGAATTCACATGGCGGCACGTCTGCCTGCCTGACCATCGTCCTTTCGTCTCCCGCGAAGCCATCTCCTTCGAAGCCTCTGCTCGTACGAACATTTTAGGGGACCCCGTGCTCGGCATCTATGAGTACTCGATCCTCCAGAGGGCCCCTCGTTTGTTCTTCCATTTCGTCCTGCTCTTTTTTTTGTCTTTCGCTCTTCGCACATATAAGCGTCTCTCGCTCTTTTTTCCAAACTTCTTCAAAACCGTTATCTCTCCAAATGTTCTGTCTTTCCCTCTCGCTCGCTCTCGTTGTCGCGAAACGACAATATTGACGTGACACGACGACCACCGATTATACGACCAAGAACGATTACCGCGGACGAGATCCGAATGTAAATTCGGACGTCAGACAACGCAACGGCACCCACGAGAATACCATACGCTTTCTTTTGCAGGACGAGTCACGTGCTACTGGCAGGATCCACTCTTTTTTTTATAAATTTCACTTTTCGTACATATTATTAAATGTATATATAAAAAAAGAATAGCCATAACTCTAATAATCTGGGATTTAATACAGTTTTTATCGACATACAAAATGACAGTTTATGTAAAGAACAACATTATTATTTATTATAATTAAGCAGGAGGACAGACGTACCCTTTATGGGCACCTTAGTACCACTATTGGGCACTACATATGTGGTTTTTAAGTTAAATGAATTGACATATTAAAATTAATTTAATTTATTTATTAGAATCTCAATAACTAAATTTTTGAAGTTAAATATTATATTATTATTAAAAAATAATACATATTTATGCAGTCTTTGAAGGCTATGAAATCGTTGTGAAATATAGAATGGTTAACAGCATGAATGACTTCTATAAATTTAAGTAATATGTTATTTACATATATACTATATCACCTTTGCAAGAAGTAGACCCTCAAATGCTATGAGGCTTAAAATATCATAAAACGTTGCAAGAATAAATACAAGAATAAAAATAAAAAACTTCGTTTTCAGTGATCTAAGATTATTTAGAAATTTATAAATGCTAAGAAACATTACTTGAAATTGAGTAAGATCGTAATAGAATTATAAATTTCAATTTTTTTTCTTTGTCAATATAAATAAATAACTTTTTAAGAAGCAAAATAAATGTAAATATTATTTAACAATAATATTTTATTTATTATTGGTACAATGCTTAAAAGTGGTGCCTCTCTTCTATTTCAAATTTGATCTTATCTAACAATCAAATGTACTTACTATCCAACACTTATATTCCCATAATTACTATCTGATCCACATTTAAATTGTATTCGGTTTAATATTAATGTCTCTTAAATGGCGCATTTACAAGTACGCGTCACATTTTCATAAAGCGCAGTAATTTATGCACAAACATTTCTATTCATGAAGGAATATCACAGCCTATGCAATGTCGCAATACGGTCGGCGTTGTGTATCGATTAATCGTCTCGATCTTGCAACTGCTCTTGTCTGCGGCGCAGGTAAATCCTCGCGGAGGAGGATCCGCTACGCTCGTCAGCGGCGGGTGTTCGTAAATTCGTGGCGGGCAAGAATAGTTCGCATAATTCCTCAAGGCCTACCAGTTTTGACGGCAACCTATCTTGGCACAATCTCATTCTCTGCTGCCTGCGATCGTTCTCTCTTTCTATCTTGCTTGTCCTGTACTTCTATCTTCCTCTTTCTCTTTTTCCTCGTTCACGAGGAATCATGACCGCCTCTAAGACACAACAGTGATAATGTTACCGGCACTAAGACTGCCTCTCAGACACAACAGTGATAATGTTATCCGATAATTTCAGCAAAACACTCCAACAGTGTCGAGAGTGTTTTTATTGCGATTAATTTGTTATTAATTATAAGATTTAAAAGTACTTCAAATGATTGGCATTTCCTGGCAAATTTTTATTTATGTATTTATCAAAAGGAAAATATTGAAAGTGCACAAATGACGGAATATGACATTTGTATTTATGTGAAGATAGCCTTTTAGATTGCAAGTTAAGTGAAATGCGTATATTAATATATGTGCACTTTGCTTTGAAAATAAAATATATTATAAAAAAAGAGATGACAATTTTTATTTTATATTTATGCTTGAATAAGTTTATTGTAATATTGCTTGGTTTTTTCGTGTTTATATTAAAAACATTTTAGTATAACATGATTTGCAAATCGCAATCTGTTCGTAGCAGTCGATAATGAGACGTCAAAAATGGAGAAAAACTTGATTGAATGGCGATTTGATTATAAATAAAAAAATAATATATTTAAACAATTATCGATACTTGGTTCGCTGTTTGTGGGTCAACATTAAGGTAGACAAAAGTGTCATGATATTAACAGTGATATTAAATAAAATAAACTGCAGATCAAACATATATATTTACTTAATCTTGTTTTGGCTAATGAGTATGCAAGTGAGAAGTTTAATATATCAAGAAAAGTAACTCAGCATTGTGAAATGATCAATTATTTAAAAGATAAGATTGTGCTATGGATAGAACTTGATTATAACTGACTAGATTAAATGCATTTTATATATGTTCACTACGTGATTGATATATAAATTACAATATAAATTAAAATGTATTATTATGTTTTGGTTTAGAAGAGGAAATTTAATTATAAGGTGACGAATTGAATTTGTATTCGTTAAATGTTTAAATGTATTTTCGTTTTATAATATTTATTAGCACAATTTTTACATAATTATTAAAATCGACTTGAATATAATTAGCCTCCATTGTTTTATTATTATATATAATTTTTGTATTATCATTAATGAATAATACAAATTAGTGCTCCAAAAATATTTAAAAAAAATTGTTATTGTATGTTAAATCTACTGTTTTGTAATACAAAATTATTGTAATGACATTTGCTGATGATCTTTAAAATCTTGCTGTAGAAGAAATTAAATTCTCTTCACACGATGCCATAAAACTCGAGTCTCATACTAGTGAATAAAGTTTAATTTTGTTGTTCCGACAAATGTCTGCATCGGCTGGTATGATCCGTCTTGGAATCTAACACAATGCCGAAGTCACGACTTATTCCTTATTTCGAAACGTTTCGATATCCCTTGGCGTACCTTGTACATTGACTGAAAACTTTATAGACACGTGTATATGCACGTAACGCCGCGGCAATTCAACGGGATACGGTGAAAGTGAAACGCCATGTCACGACTCGTTATTTGATTTTTGTCATTTGTGTGCAAATAAAAAGCCAAATGTGAAACAGACGCGAGCAACGAGACGGATCGCGTCTACTGAAAACTGACACGAGGATTAATCTCGCAAAATAGATTGCGTTATTTGCAATCTACGATTGAACAAATCCGCGAAATGTTTCCGTGTTGTGACGCGTTTTTCAAAAGTCACGGGAGAAGTCCTTAAGTCCAAGAAACGTCGACCAGAGTCCTCGAGATAAAAATAAGATTTGTTTGATAGTCGCACTACGATTTGACATACGCATTTTGCGACAAGGTATTATCTTTCTCGTCGTTTTCACAAGGTGCGACTGGAGAAAATCGTGGGCGAATATATTGACTGCGATTTGCAATTTGACACAACGACCTCGAATAAAACGCCTCGATGGATAAGGCGACACGTCCTTTGCCGGATTCTGGAACTGAGTATCTCGCGGGGCTTATCCTGCAGGACGGGTTTTAAGATAAATCCCTTTGATTTGGCAGTGATGGTAACGAACCGACTTACGGAGAAATTCGTTTGTACCATTTACAGTCAGAGAACAGTTTTGCTGATTGAAAAAAGACATAAAGATAAATATAATTCAAAAAATCTATATATTTAAAATATCTATCATCGAAGGCGTATGCAAAGTACTAACTTTGTAATTCACACACGCATATTCCCAACTGACGAAGAGTCACTTACACATCTCAAATAAGCGAAAATTAAAATTTGCTTGTTTAAACCAAATTATTAGATTCATCGTATTGTAACCAAATGTTTGATTGGCTCAACAAACAATTCCCTCTGTACAATCCGCATGGATCGAAATCACGACACAGTCAAAGTTCTTATAATTAAACGTCAACAATAATTAAATTCATTCATATTAGAAGTCACTTGCCAGCAAAGTATCTGGCACGCAAAGTCCCAACACATGCGAAGTCGATGATATTTAATATCACGACACGCAAAGTCTCCGACGAATAAAGTCACGACACAGTCGAAGATACCAAAATTGAGAATTGCCTGTATGCAAATTCCTCATCGAGCGCCGTCGCGATACACGCAAAGTCACCGCTATTCAATGTCTCCACCGAGTGAACTCATAGTCAAAGTCGGCTTAATTGCATTCACTCGGTGATAACATTGCTTGTTGAAATCTTTGAATAGCGGTGACTTTGCGTGCACCGTGACGTCACTCTGAATTGTGACGTCTTTGACTACATAGTGACTATACTGGGTAGCCACTTAGCGTTTTGGTGACATTAAATATCGCCAATATTTTTATTTTGATTATAGGTAATATTTGAGTTTATTAGCGACCTTAATTTTTTTAATTCTTTGCCTGTTTTGGTATCACTGAAGTTTTGGGACTTTACAGTAACAAGTAATACTATTAAAACCCGTCGACGAAATTAACTGACGTTAATATCTCTTTTCACTGTCAAATGATTAATCAAATATAAAAATAAAAGTTGTGTAATTATCTGTCGTTTAAACATTATGTCTATAAAGCGATTAATCAATTAATCACTTTTACACCTCATATTATAATAAAATTTCATAAAAACAGGGAGAAAATATAACTAAAATTTCTCCAATTATGCGTTAAAATAAATTTGGCGATTTAATTCCAAATTGCGATCAATCTTGTTAATAATGACGAGTGTTAATTCGTCGCGACGGTATTAGAAGAAAAAATATTTACGAGCCGCTCGCGTCGATTAATCGATGAATTTTATTGCACACGTGCCGTATAAATACATACTTTAATGAGAAAAGATAAAATAAAAAAAAAGCGCGGGGAAATAAAAAAAAAAGCGATGATAAATCATCGCCGGGAGAGATCGACGAGTGTCAGTGCGACAGCGACATGGCGATCGACAACACCCGCATATAAGTGATTGCGCACTTGCATGCACATTGGCACCGACGCATGTACGCATGCGCGCGAGTAGGTGTGCTTATAGACACGGAGGATCGAAGGTCAATATGATCCCGTGGTATGTTTACTTAACGCGTATTCTCGCCACTTGCGAGAAAGACAGAGACGACACGCGCCCTGCGACAAGGACGGTGAAATGCGGCGAGAAATAAAAAAAAAATGGAAGGAAAGAAAGAGAGAGGATTTCATATGACGCAGCAGCTGCACACTCGGGTGCATAATGAATCTACAATTAAAGATCGCGGTGCATCGGCTGGCGTTATCGCGCTTCGAGATATGCTAAGTGACTCGGTGGTGTAACCGTTGCATAAAATGGCGTACACCCGCTCTCGATTTACCAATCGGACGAAGCGTTATACAAGTCCGGGTATCAATTTATTTTTGGTAAATGGAACCGCCGTGTGTGCGTTTGGTGAGGCAGATTTACGACGAATCAAAAATCTTGTTAATTAACAAAGACGCGTAAATTGTCAATAAGAATAGTTTGTCGGATTAATTATGGATGCGGGGTTTCGAGAAATTGGAAAGGGCAAAAAGTGGTCAAAATGTCGAACATGCTCGACAGATGTTATCGCAATGTTACGGCATACGTCGGTTCGTGAGATATGTCTGCTCCGCAGGAGGTGCGCCGATCAAACTTGTCTAGCGTTGGATCTGCGCTGTTTAATTGCCTTCGGCACACGCGGCATGTGGAAAAAATTGCATTAATCAATATCGAAGTCCTCCCTATAAAAACTATATGACGCGAAAAATTTATTATTACGAGTGGAAGGATTCGCGAGACATCATGCCAGCATGTTGCCAGCATGCTGCCAACATTTCTTTCCGCTATTTTGCTGGCTAAAGAATATATTTAGAATTTAAGAATACTTTTCTTGAGTGACTGTTGGATGAGATTCGCTGATATTGGATGATATATTTTGATGGGAAAAAGTGGTTTTGCTAATTGTTGATGTATTGACTGAATTGTAATTCTAAACATTGCATTTTAATGAAGCAATGAAAGTGACGAATGAATAGTGTCACTGATTGATCTTGGTTTCGAAAGTAAAGTAGTTTATTACCGTCAGATAATTTATATGTGTATACAATTAAGTTTGTTAATAAGATTTCGTTACATGTACTTTTCAAAATTATTATGTTAAAATGCATACAATCTGTATGCATTTTTATGTAAATTCAAAGTTAATATGTACGGATGAAGTGAACTAGAATGCAGACTAACTTATTTTTGTTTACATTTTTAACGCGTAAAAAAATCTGTCTGACCGTCGACGTTCTTTTATTCATGTCCTACACAAATTTACATGCAATAGGTGATCTACAGGGATGAACAGTATCTTATTTAAATCTATTTCAAATACGTATTTAAATAAGATACGTATTTAAATACAGTATTTAAATACTGCTTTACAAAAAAATGTTTATATGTAAAAACTTACCATCTACGTATTATTAAAATATTCTTAACAATGATGATATTATAAGCTTTACAGGTGTTTGTTTCAATTATATCAATTATGTACAAATCTAATCTCACATTAATAATTCTAATACATACATTTTTTTAAACATACACATAGAAACAATTAAATGTTTCTATGAGCAGCGTGTTTCGAGATTGGGTATATTAAAAAAACACAATAGCTAACCAAACGTATTATTATAGTAATCATAACACAATGTAAACGAATAATCTAACTAAACCCTAATCAAGTTAATAAGAGCTGAATGCAAAGATAACTATTATTGGACTAAAATTATTGAGATTAAGTTTTGATTAGAAGAATAAAATACACAATGACACGTGCAGCCTAGAAATCATACGTTCGAAATATGTGTTGGTTCCATAGCCCGAGACAGCTGTCAGTATAAGAGACTAACCATCTGCTCAGGTGACAGCCTAAGAATAATTACAGCCTCAGATTTTGTATTAGTAATGAATACCCGTAATTTATAGATACGTATAAATTAATCATATACGCATGTTGCAGAAAATGTTTGTTTTTGTTAATATATGCGTCAAAACAAAAAGAAATCGCGTTTGACTTTTAAATAAATTTCTACACGTGGAGGTCTATTTGAATAGGGTGTGAGCCACAGACACTACATATTTGATTTGTTTAGTCTGTTTCGGCAACAACAAGCCAAGACATGTCTACACCGATCTCATATGCCGATTTCTTCGATACGATACTTTGATCGGCGTTGAGTCAACAAAGAAATCACAAAACCAAATGGACCAATTCAACTCACGGCAGCATTGAAAACACGACGGTCGATCAAAATACGCGATGCTCCTTTGCGAGCAAAGTAAATGAAACGAAACGAGCCGTAGATGCAGTAATAGATGTAGGGGGAAAAAAAGGTTTTTATTTTTTAATTTTCATTTTGTAAATTACGCTTGTCACTCTTCAGACCCGTCGCGTTACTTTTTATTTCCTTTTCGCGTCATTCTTCGGAGGAGCGTACGAATAAGAAAAATCGTGAGGAGCATTTCAACCGTAATTAATTTCCGCGTAATTAGCCGACGCTGCTGGTTTATCTCGGACGATCGTTACTACCGCCCGATAGATAGCGCTATAATAATACTCCTGTTATTAAATAATTAAGAATCCGATGATGTGGGTCATTGCATCAAAAATGATCGTTACTTTATATAAACACGAGAAAATATAAAAGGTTGTCACAGAGTTCCATAGGTTGGTCAAAATATTGGAAGTCTTAAAAATTTAAGTATAACTTTAAATTAATGCAGGTACAATTATATTTATAAAGCTACAAACCTCGAGCCTTTATCACGACGATGAGTGGTTTATTGAAAATGTACGTTGAAGTTAAAACTAAGAGAGTGTGTTAAATGTGTGATATTATACGCCGAGTTATAAAATCTTAATTTAGACAGGCTATAGATATAGAGGTATATTTTATCCTCATATATATGCATACACATTTGTGGGGAATTTACGTGTTTCAGAAATTAAATCTTAATGTCTAGTTTATTAAAGCATTTGCAGATAATGGTTGAAATGTTCTTGTTAATGAATGATAAAATATGTATAATTGATAGAGGATACTTTAATTTAGTTTAAGATATACTTTGTAGGAAGTAATGTTTCTTGAAGTAGTAATACAGTGTGAATGTATAGACAGAGTCGTCTTATAAAATCAGATATAAATATATTGAGCTTGTCATCATAAATTAATTTGACAAATACAGATATCTCAAAGAAGTAGAAGTGTTAAATTGATACTGAAGAAATATATATATCTAAGAGGTTTCATTATTAAAGTTTCTATTTCAAACTTGTTAAACACAGTATCAAATGTATATTTTACAATTTATATTACAAAGAATTACATTTTATAATTAATAATTTAACAAAGAAGATGAGTGTGAAGAAAAGAATAGTATAAAGTTAGCGCCATTAAACTTTTTATATATGATGAATTTAGCGTAGATTTCTTGTTACTTTCCACTTATTTTTCCACGAAAATGTACTATGATGCGAAAAGTTAGTTCATAAAGAATTATAGTCAGCACTGTAGTTCTGACACAGTGATATAAATAGCATATACCACATTAGCATAACCTACTAAATTTTGAGAAAATGATTTATACTGATTTAATTATGAATCAGTCAAATCATTTAAACTGTAAGAAATTAAACTGTCTGATTACGTTTTCTTTAAAAGATTTATATTCTGAAAAAGAACAAATTGATTAATTTTAGTCGATTGCTTTGAAAAAATAATAAGATTGCAAAGTGAAAATAAAAATATGCAATATATATACATATATATATGTGAATATTTATTTTATATTTCAATCTTCAGAATGACTTATATTGATATATTCATACGCTTTTTAATTTACAAATTATACACTGAGAAAAATGAATCGTTAGACTAACGTTTCGGATCGTACGATCTGGAGCGTAGAAAGATGCATCGTAAGACTTACGATCAGAATCTTGAGTGTAACAGTCTAGACAGTAAGCACACAGGT
>JABFOW010000556.1:0-11277 GCA_022817725.1 Archaeoteleia sp. ZL-2020 | reverse complement strand
TTATTTATCACAAATATATAGAAACATTATTATCGTACATTAAACTTTGCTATCTTGACAAAAGTGACAAGTTTGTTGCTTCCTGAAAACGCAACATACACATTCGTGAACACAGTGACAACGAATCTCTCTTGTTACAGTACCCTGTGAAGTGTTACCTCCATTTATGTAATTATGGGGAATTGCAAAGGACGATTCGAAGATTTGTTGTATTCGCTGTGTTATATAAAAATAGAAATTAAATAAAAATAAATATTTCAGTATTAAAGTTTGTTTTATTATGTGTAATTTTCATATATATAACTGAGAGAAAACGAAGCGATTTGCTCCAGCATTCGTGTTGGTTTAAAATAGGTGGATACTATATCATTCATTTTTTGAAATATTCTTTACAGACTTACTATTCTGGATTTGTTAGCGGGTCCGCTTTATCGTCACTTTTCGTAATTGACTAACTTTTTTAATACTTCCCCGTACTTTTGGAGTTCGCCTGCGTTCGACCTGGCAGTGTCACGCCAGTTCCCGTGACGCCAAAAAACAACTGCGCACCAGCTAGCTTCTTCAGTTCATTTATACAGAACAAAACTAGCTGAGTGGGAGAATATTGATATTTCATAAAAAAGAAAATATCGATATCTCAAGATACATTTTTACGGCCCATCTCCTATTTTCTTAGTGACAGCGGGACGTTGCCCTTACGATCATCTTCCCACGTTTGGCAAGAGTTTAGCAACAGCGAGCATTCCTTAGAAATCGAAAAAAGTGTTCTAACAGTTGGTTGTCAAACTTACAAATAGATTTGACAAACAACTCACATTTTTATTATTTTAAAATTGGATGATTTTAAATATACAATTTTATTTTACATTTTACTACCAACAAGTATGATATGACACAAAATATATATTATATATGAAATCTATTTTAATGGTACATGAAATATTATAGATTATTTCTTTCTTAAACTTACGAAATGTGTACTTTGTATTGTTTTCTTCACCAAATTATAATTTTAAATTTAACACTTCATTATATGTTAAAACCTTGCTTTAAATTAAGATCGTTAAATATACTGACACATTTACATACATATGTATTTTTGAATCTTATTGAATGTTGCATACGTAGAAATATGATAACATCAATGCACATACCGAGTCGACTTTTTCTAGTGTTGTGATTCATTTTTATTTTAATATGACCCTTTTGTCGAATTTGTATAAAATCAGATAAACTCATCGAATCATTTAAGTTCCCTTTTCTGATCTATTCAAAAAAAACGAAACCTAAATGATACTTTACACGTATTTTAATTTAATTTGTTTATTTTTATATATTATTTTTACCTTTATTACGAAATATGCAACAGAAGAGAATTTTATTTTATTTCACAATTTTTTTTTTTAAGAAAAATACGATTCTGTTAGACGATAAAGTCGATATGTCTTTAAAAAATTGTTAAATGTTAACTTTTTATAGAAATGGGATAATAAAGAAGAAAAGTGTAAGCATCTGGGTGAATGTCAACAACTAGGCCGATTACCCCAGTGGGGTATATACCAAATTATCTGCCTCGCTCGCAAATACGAAGATACGTGCGAATACTATGGATAATTCTGCTATATATTTGTATGGTTTACGCTCCCATATACATAAAATCTATATTTATACTATATTATGAAAAATCTTTTATAATTGAAATGTTTAGTTAAAATTAATACAGATACGTTACTATCACAAAGTCCTAATTTATAATTAACTTCTTCTTCATAAAGTAAAAGATATGAAAACCAAATTTTATAATCACAAATGAAGTTAATTAATCTCTTATTATAAATAATCATAATTATTATTACTTTATATTGTTTATAATTAACTTGACATTTTTTCTACAGAAAGGACAACTTGAATTGACATCGAAGTTAGTATAATTAAGAGGATCCCAAACCTTCCTGCAATACCGACCGAGTATTTTTATACATTTTAGGATGTATACAAATATTTGGAGCTTGTATATGTGTATAAAGGCCAGCCCAGGATTCTACAGACATACCAGAAGGTCATGAAAATTTTTAAAGCCATTTTGCAAGCTTAGTATACATGTAAAGTATGTCGGCGTTTAGTTACAATTTTCGTTGGTTGGAAAATTGAAACTAAACGCAGGAAGATTTGGGATCCTCTTAAGGTGATTCGTCAGTCGCCGGAAACGCTTGCAAACCGCTTGTACGTCTAAAGCATTTTTGACGTAACCGAATTACACAAAAATTTGTACTGTCAAAGTACATGCATGAACATACTTATTAAGGAACTTTGGTAATGAAATGCAGAAAAAAAATTTACACATTAAAATTTACGTCATTAAAATTGATATGAATCCGGGCACCGCGATACATCATGCAAGGCATTGAAATAATTAAGTATTATTTACTCACGAAATCGCCTCTATAAGGAGTTGAATAATGTACGTTCACTTTCATCACGTCCGAAATGGCAATAAATTGTTAACAACATTATTTTGCTGACACGCGTTTTGCAAACATGATTGTTGACGTGAACACGTCACGAATGATAATGTCGAGCAGAATTTAGAAAAATAACAGTGCACAACGCTCGTACAGATGGCGCTCGTGACTGATTTCAAGTTATATTCCAGCATAATTCATTAGTTTTTGTTAGAATATAAAAATAAAACATGTTAAGCATATTAATTAAGGTAGCTGCAATTATTAACAACATTATTACTTGATTTTGGCACAGTTTATACGAATGTCGATAATGCCATTTGCGATATTACCACATTTGTAGATTTGTATATTATCGACACTACTTGAGTTGCGAATCGATTGATAAATCACCTTAAACGCATGCATGCAAGACAGAAAAGAGTATACTTCATCCTAGGAGAAATATATAAATTTGTACTTATATAAGTATATTGTACAATATTATATATATATATCATATTTATTTTATACGATTCTGTTTCTTTCGAACGTATGTATTAACGGTTTCCATTCATTGTTATAACTTCTTATAATTGACATTTTTTTAATTTTAAATCAAACGAACATGATTACCAATAAAGCATTAAGTTGTACCTACTTGCTATTTTTCATCTACACTGAAAGAAAAAAAGGGACAGCAACGAAAATGTTGTAGACAGAACCAGAATTCTTGTAGATAGAAACAGCGTTATTGTAATTGTAACAATGACAATAGTAGTATGTAACACAATTCTGGTTCTGTCTACATTATTGTCGTTGCTGTCCTTATACGTACCATTCAAGTTGTACAGAGTACCATTTATTTTTTTCAGTGTATAACATACAAATCGCTTTTGGGTGTTTTCCGATTTAATAAATAGAATTATTTCATTTAAATAAAGTTATATGACAAATATTTTGTTTCAAATAAAGGTGTGTATTAAAATAAATTATTTATTTGAATAAAACAAAATTAGTTCTTTGAATCAAATAAGTTTTTATTGAGTAATATACACAACAAATACAATAAATACTTATTTGAACCAAACATTTCGCCTCGAATAAATATATGTATCTGAGTAAAGTGATCCTTTTTCCCGTGTAACAATAGATGCGTAATCTTCACATTTTTTATGTATGTTATTGAACGGTTTAAAACACTATTGCAATAGAAAATGTAAAATGTATACCTTGGTTGATGTAATTAAACAAATAAAGATGTATTCAATTATAGAAATAATTTTAGTACAAAATATTAATAGCCATTAGTAATTAATTTAGTCTGATGAATTTAGGTTAAACGCATCAGCCATATTTTTACTTTTTTTAAAGCATTACAAAAATTAGAAAAGTACGTAATGGACATTAATTGAAATGTAAACCGCTACTTTAACAAACTTCATGAACTTCCGTGGAGTAATAAATAGCCTTCCGAAGGATCTCTTAATAACGAAAAATAAACTAGAATCTTTTAATTTCGTTAGGTAAATATGATATACTGTAATACAATTATGATGAAATAATTGTATAAAAAGATAACTTTTTAGGTCATCGAAGTTTCAATTTAAATGCAGTGCACTTCGTTTACCATTTATTAATAACAAAGTATTGATAAGCAGATTACAAAAATTACGAAAAAAGTTTTATCAAATTTACTCGAAAACCTCATTTAGATGCATCGTAAAAATAAAATTGGGTTATTGAGTTATTTCGGTAGAAAACAATATTTTAATCCATCATAGAATATACATCGTGAGATAAAATTTATTAAATTCAATAATTTTACTTTGAATCAAATAAATTCTGGAATTTGTATATGAACCTAACAGTGATTTATTAGAAACAAATAAAAATATGTATTTAAATCCATTCTTTTTGATTTAAATAATTACATTATTTATTTCTATATATATACGTTATTTCTTTCAAATAATTACATTATTTGTTATAAATAAATAAATTATTACTGCGAATTTCAGCCACGTAACTGAAAGAATGGTTACGTTTTGGGAAAGAGAGGTTGTGTTTTATGTATATTTGGGTGTAAAATATGGTACTTAATTTAAAAAATTAACAAATAGTCGGTCAAGTCGTCAAGTTGTTTATTTATGTTCTGTTGAGTGAAAATATTCAAATAGTAATTATCTATTGGAATTACTAGCAGGAGCAAGGGGGAGACGGAACGACGCCGACCCGAATCTTGGCAGACAAATTCTACCACGCTTCCAATTCATTTCTTATAGACGCGTTATCTATATAATATAATTTCGTTTGCTACTGGGCGACGTTAGAAGGGACACTACACCCATAGAAAAAACTATTAATTTCAAATAAATTACATTTTTTTAAATGCATTTATTTAAAAGTAAAATGTGTTTGTTTCAAACATCGTTTTATTTTTAAAAAGATTCGGTTTAAAACAGACAAATTAAAATCAATGTATAATTCTACATAGGGTAATTAAAATGTAAACAAAGTAAAAGTAAAAATAATACATTGAATAAAATATATATAAAAACAAAGTAACAAAAGGTGAATAATAATTAAAATAGAAAATGACGACGTTTCGGTTCCAAATTCGGAACCCTTTTCAAGAATAAATAAAATGGCAAGAAGCCATATGGCTTCTTGCCATATTATTTTACTTTTACTTTGTTTACATTTTAATTACTATATGTAGAATTATACATTGATTTTAATTTGACTGTTTTTGACCGAATCTTTTTAAAAATTATTATACACAGACAGTTTTATTATTAAAATCGTTTTATTTGTTTCGAAAGGAAGAGCTTTATTTGAAATAAATAAATAACATGTTTCAATTTTTAATTTATTCGTTTTAAAAAATTTTATTTGATTACACATTTTCTTTTACAAAAATTATATCGAGACTATTTCGCCCGCATTGTCTTGTTGCACACCTATTTCTTATTTTAACATATGATAAATTTCATGTTCGTACATACATTATTTAAAACAAATAAGTATAAAATAAATGTGTAGAACAAATAAATACATTATTTGATCCAAATAAAATTATTTAAATCGAATAAATTTAAAATCGAAACATGTTATTTGTTTCTTTCAAATGAAGCGATATTTAAAACAAATACATTTCACTTGAAAATAAATTAATGTAATTCAAAAAATATCATTTATTTCAAAATAGTTTTTTCCTCTGGGTGTAGGGTAACTCTGAACAGAATAAGGTAGACAAAAATGACATATCCTTACATCTTTATTTGGGTATTAAATTATGTCCTCCCCCCCCCCCACCCCCCACTCTCCCGCCCATACATCTAAATCGATAATATTTGTAACTGTTGCCTGAACACCATAAAGAACATGCTTTATCTGCGGTTTTCCCAAAAACCTTGTGTTGCGAGCAGCAAAGGTTGTGTTACAACCTTCCCTTCATAAAAATGGTAAAAAAAAGTTACGTATTTAATTTTGTCCATGTTTCTACTTAAATGTTCAAAATTTATACTATTTCAAATGTGTGGTTAAAATTTTCTCTCGATACCCATTGATTCCTATTGCATTTGAACATGAATCTGTAGGAATGTTTAATGCGGGATTTTATTAATATTAGTATGATATTATATACTTTATAATCAACAAAACATTTTACTCTAACAGCAAACTGTATGTCTAACACAGTAATATATATGTCTGTGATAGCAATACTTTTGTGGACATACTCACATTGACGTGATATCCGTGTACAAAAGCACATACAAAATATTGTATTATACCTACTATTATTCATTTTATTGAAATATTATAAAAATGTCATTAAAATGTTCAAAGCATGTGATCGTGACATGTTTTGCTACTCCTATCTTCACAGTTTACACACTAAGAAACTCGAGAAATGATGTGGTTTAGTACGCTAAAGGTCCAAAACTTTGGGTTTGCCGAACCAGCTAAACTTTGACGTAAATTACTAAAACTTTTCTCTTCGCGTATCAATTCCAGAATCCGTCTAACTAAAAATTAATCTTCTCAAGAGCCTTCAGACGAAATAAAAATCTATTATGACAATTTGAAATCAATTTTTATTTCTTATTAGATGTTACGAGTACGTCAAATTGCTTCTGCACTCCAGCTACAATCGAGGTAACACAGCTTTTCTGGGATAATTTCTTCCGACGATTGCTTGTATGAAAAAAGAATAAACTTGCTCTCGCCTCAAAGTTCAAAGTCTTTCGAGCTCCCTGTGCTAACATGGGGCATATGCCTTATTAGGAAAATGAGAAAAATTGAATAGAAAAAACTATATATAATACAAATTATCTGCCGATTAAACTAAACTGTACAGGAATTCACAGGCGTAACGTTGAGGTGAAATGTCTATCATTCGATACAGTTTTGTTGATTCAACAAAATGAGTTCGATAAAATAATTTTACTAAATCAACAATATTGCATGTTGTACTGCAATTTTATATGAACTGCTACTTCAGACTGGTATAAAGACTTGTATAAATTAATATTTATGTAAAAAATTATAAATTATGAAAATATGTTTAAAATATTGAATGATTTATATTTGAAGAAAATTATAAACATTACAAAAAGTGCCAAGATTTTACTGTGTTTTAAAATCTTATTTCTGATGCATTAAATAAATGATGCTCCTAATTTGCATGGATATACTTTGCATAAAACGATAGTTATCCATTAGCAGCTTTTGTTATTTGCCGAATTCCGCTGTATTATGTAATAAACTTAAGATCCTTTAAAATATCAAAATACTTCAAAATACAAGAATTCTTACTTGCATTGCGTAATTGCTGTTCGAGATATAACGGAACTAAAAATATAAATTCAATTTTATGTTGCTTACCATAATTTTCAATATTATTCTTTGAATTCCTAAACGAACGTTGCCAAATTTTTTGATCTTGAATTTGTTTTTCAATATAACTTCTGAAATCGTATGAACTAAAAATACATATATTTGTATGTTTTTTTTGATAATATTTTCTTTTGCGTTCTAAGGATATTTTTTAGTCTCCGCACAACTTCACCGTATCACGTCACTCGATTCCCTCTCCCAAAGACATATCTGTCAGTAGTTTTAGTAATCGAGTAGTGCTAATCAGTCGTTCATCAGCCAGTGAGTGTCACAGACTCTCGTGTTGAGAATCTCGTCCTTATCCTTCGCTGAAAATTTAAATAATTATAAACATTAGTCATCATTCATTCTCCATTTTTTCATACTTATTGCATATCATCTTGTGTTATGATGTCATGTCTAATGGCAATTCCGCAAGCTCATAGGTGAGAAATGTTTACAGAAGAAAACTCACGTGCCTTTACTACTGGTTTACGAATTAATGTATGAATAATTTATAACAAATTTTGTAACATTTATTAATCCTGAAAAATTCATATTGTAACTATGCTGGTTGTGTATTTTCTTTGTTCATGATTTACTTAGTACTAACAGTAGAACAAAATATAATCAACGTCGTTTTTAATCAATATGACGTACAATAATATGCTTTCAATAGTTAAATACACGCGTCAAATGACGGTGACAGTTACATAAGCATGTAGTGACATAAAGTGAGCTCGGCCTTTGTCGGCTGAAATATGTGTCATCTGTTTTACATCATCTCTTTTGGATCTTGGCACTTTACCTCTCGGCGGTCATCAAATCGATATGTCTAGAAACCGGAGAATCTAGCGTGTGCATGTCGCATTTTATTTCAACTATCTGTTTCAATAGAATAAGGTTTTTCAATAAATGCCTGAGTTGTCTGTGCAATAACCACCAAGTGGCATTAAAGTATCCCATTGAATACGAACACTTTGTCCGTCGATTAATGTCAAATTTCTTTTCAAGTTATAGTTATTAAATTATTACTTACTCAAATACTAAAATTATCAAAGTCTTCCAAGTTCGTTAAATATTAGGTGCTTGAAGTGTGAAACGTCACGATAACGATTAAAACAATTTTTTCAATTTGCAACTTTAGAAGGTTTAGAATTTGTAGAATTTTAAAGCAAGGGAAATTAATAAAAAATACATATTTTTAAAATAGACCAGAATGCAATCATTGTAAAATTATCCAAAAGTGTGAACCTTTACAAATTTGTTAATTCTTAACACTTGAGCGCTATTACGAAATGAACAAAAAATTAATTAGAAATGCTTTCTATTTATGTACTGTGTTCAATCGATTTTGAATAGTATATGATAAAGTTTGAATATTTAAATAATATTTTAAATTCACTATAAACATAAGTTTATAAGTAACTACTGCATTATATTCATATAAATACAAGACTGTAAATTACACAGTATTATATTTACACTATGTATACTACAAAGTGTCAAATTACGTTACAGAAAATGTGTCCAGTGTGTTAACATTGAAATTCGTCACGCAATTATTCAAAATGGCGCATGACAAGATATCAAACATTACTGTATGTATGCTATATACATACTTAAATTATAAACAATCAACTGTCAGGCAGAAAATCAAGAGGATAGTTGAGAGATGATAGAGTCGACGAGTTGCTGAAAAACAGGTAGACAAGAAAGCTGCTAAGATGAACTTGAGTATCTCAAACGTCACAATCCGGTGCAACGGTAGTTGCGACGATAACGATGATCTTGCCATCGATTGGTATTTGGTAGAGAACGTGGTGGTCGTAGTGGTGCCGCTATTTTTCGGGATAATCGGCATTCTGGGACTTATCGGAAACAGCCTCGTGGTCATAGTCGTTGCTGCGAATCCTGGTATGAGATCAACGACGAACCTTCTCATCATAAACCTCGCCGTGGCGGATCTACTCTTCGTTATTTTTTGCATACCATTTACAGCAACAGACTTTGTGTTGCCGTATTGGCCTTTTGGCAATATTTGGTGTAAAATCGTGCAGTATCTCATTATCGTCACGGCGTGCGCGAGTGTCTACACTCTCGTTCTCATGAGTCTCGACAGGTACGTTAAATTCATTATATTCTTCTTGCAACTTTTCTCATTAATTGGGAAAACTTTGCGTTTATTTCAATTAATTCTGTTAATTAAATTCAACGTTTAATGATTATTTTTAATATAATATTAACATTTATTATATTTCCGAATAGCCGGAACGTCTCGAAATTTTATAAAATTCATTTTTCAAAATTTCTAATCAGAATAAACATACAAAATTATATTTCATATGTATAACATCCAATGTCAAATGATTATGTATGAATCATATATAGAACTCTTGTAACTCTTGCAGTGTGAATATAAAATAGCCATATATTATCTGTATATAATTTATATACGTATTGTATACAAGTTATATGCAGTTATATATATATTTAGATGTAATTTTGTATTTGCCCTTCATAGATTTTATACATTGAGATAAATCGTAGTTGACTCAACTACAATTCAGTTGATTGAACTGGACCACGTAGTTAAATATGGTCAACCGAATAATTTCTTTATGACAACTGTAAATTTGTTGGATTAACGTCTTGAAAGTTGACTCAACTAGATTATACTTATTTCAAAGAATATTCAGTTGGTTCAACGACAATTTGTTGGTTGCTCCAACATTACGGAACAGTTCTCTGTACTACCAACTTTTCTCTCAGGGTAGTATACCATTCTTATATTTATATAGACATCACGTATTCAATGAAAAGTCGTTCTTGTGAGATAACGCGGAAAATATTACATATAGTTAGTAAAATGTACGTGAAAGAAATTTGTAATATACGTTTCAAGTATGACGGTTTTGTCGTGTACACATATTTCATGCCACTAATCGATATCCGGATATTTCAGGTAATATAAATACAGAGAAATTGTGAATAAATTATATCGCATCCGGGCGTAATTTAATGTACTCGAAAATGAATAGATGCATTTTTACGTATCTTACACATTTTTATATTACATCAATTTTGTTCGACTTTTTCACGTTCTACAAGCTTATTTAATTGAAATTAAAATACAAATTTTGTATTTATATTTTGTCAATGAAACCTGGTGACTAGTACTTTTTATAAATAATGAACATGAAAATGTAGTTAAATTATTTATAACAGTCGATTGTAAAATATTTTTTAATATATAATATAAAAATACGAAATTTAAAAATTGTATTTTTAAATATCAGTACATTTTTTAAGTTGTCATCAATTATAAAGAAATATTACATTGTTCTTGTATTTTATATTTACACTATTGTATAAATAATAACTTTTTAATATCATTCGTTTAATATTTTTGTATATATAAATATATATAATTGTAATTATGTGAAATATAAATTTTTTTGTATCAGATAAAAGATCGATTAGAACTACATTTACTCGAGTATACAATAATACTTGTTTTTCCAAATTCTCGTTTGTAATTCTTTTAAATGTAGGTCATCTATCTTTTTACACGCCCTAGTATAAATCAAAATATAGCTGTGACATTGAACGAGGTACAGACATCAATCTTTCTAGTAAAAATATCATAATGAAAATCTTAACGTGGTGACAGATACTTCTTTAATTAACAACTATTATTTTAACGCGGATGAAAATAACTGTATTTAAGCATTGAAATACACAGTTACAAAAAATGCATGTACTGATCAGTTTAAAACACATTTGAAATTCTAAAGATTTCTATTACATTTTAATACATTTTAAGAATGTAAATAAATATTAGAAACACATAAAGTTTATTTTATTATAAAATTACCCGAATAATCATAAATTAATTGAAAGCCGATCTTTATAACTAATGAAAAAGTTTAATAAATTGTACATTTCAATTCCT
>JABFOW010000555.1:0-11279 GCA_022817725.1 Archaeoteleia sp. ZL-2020 | reverse complement strand
TTATAATATACAAAATAAATTATAATACATTGAAAACTACTATTTTTTACCCTATCAATATTTCAGTATATCAGAATAGTTATCATTTCATCAGTATGTGATATCTATAAATAAAAATATAGTATATACGTAAAACTTCCAGTTTTTGTCATTATTTTGTAACTTAATAAATAAACAGAATAGTTGATATAATTTTAAACTTGAAAATCATATTCTGATAATTTGACAATGTTATAATGCATTTTTAGAATGTTAGAAAACTGAGTATATACGTTTGTTAACGGAGAAACTGTTATATTAGTAAAATTGGCTGCAGCCATTACAGGTCATGAAGTCGGGAACTTGTGTTTGCAATCGTGTACGACATGCTCTTAAGCTTGTCTCTGGTAGTATTGAACCTTTGTATAGTCATATAAACGGTAGCATATTCACTCGGTCTAGAGACTTTGTTTACTGGAATAAGAACAGGATAATTAATTACTACTCTTTACACATTTGACTGATATTTATTTATACGAAGGGAAACTTATTTACACGCAACTTAGATCTCTATCGTCAGTCTTTTCGCGACATATCTTCGAAATATGTAATTTTAGAACTTAAAATATACGAAATATAATAATATCGAGAAGGATTTCTTTTTATTTTGTATAACAATACAAAAAATCATTGTTCTTGGCAATAATTTTCTTATAATTTAAATGTATAAAAGTTCAGTCTTCGACGCAGCGTCGTACGGCAAGTTGATTTATGATTAAATAGAATTTCATATGTTTAGATACGAAGCATATGGAATTGATGTGAAAATCTTGTTACCTGTATTAAGCTACATATAATAGTAAACTTTGTCATTAAACAGTTAACTAAAACATGTGACTGACGAGTAGGAATCACTTTTTAGGAAGGACAATTTTACTGTACATCTAACACGATGTGCAAATCAATTACTCCAACGTTATTTTTCTCAGGATATTTCACGGTAGTATCTGTAGTCCTCAAAATTCCTAATTTTACATAATTTTATATATTTCATAAATAATGCACACTTAATGCCCGAGCACTGCTAGCTTTTTTAATGTTCCGTCGTAATGTAACATAGTAGTTTCGAAAATATTGTGGAAAATATATCAGAAAAATTTACAAAACAAAAAATGTGTTAAACTCCCTTCACAAATAATTTTTTTATGAGTTTTTAAAATGAATTATATGTTAAGATTTGACTAATAATATCAAGAAAAATTTCATTGGAGTAACTTGTTTTCATACATACAATACATTAAGTTGCAAGGCACTGTTGCCCCCAAATATACATATATTTACATAACTGATAGAATAAAAAACACAAAAATGTTTGAATATGTGCGATAGTACAGGTCACAAATCAAAAGGTCGTAACAGCATTTCGATTCTAATGTATCCACGGTGGTTTCGTCGTAGCTACTACAATGATACAAAGGTTTAATAATGTTCACCACATGTATATATTTGGATATGACAAATTAAAATTATCTGCTTTGTACGATATACAAATTATTTTAAAAAAAACATATTGTTAATATAGGTAGGTACAAAAATTATTACAATGATGGATATATCCAAAAATTCATGTAGTAAATGTTACAAAATCACTTGCTCACTTTCACTAAATTAATAATTTACTAAATTGTAAATCTTAACCATCCTGTGATTGTTCCATTTCTTTTGAATTTATCCGAATTTTTGTGAAATATTCTCCAGACTAGTTTAATACTTATCCCAATCGATTGCCGGGCCCCCTCAGACTATAACTCATAAAATATATTAATATTTTATGAATTATATTTCTAACCATTTTATTATTACCACGTTTTAGTTTTTTTTGATAATTTTAAGTTAAAAGTAAAGAACTGTATTTGTAAAATTAATATTTTCTATAAATAATGTTTTATAATGAAAAACCTACAAATTATTTTCCATCAGAGTACTCTCCTCTATAATAATTGTAACATTTTCATTGTTATCACAGTTTTATACCTCAGCATGCAAAAAATGTAATCACAAGATGGTTAAATATCGAAAAAAAATTGACCTTCTCTAAACAGTGGAATGGAATATTATGATCGCAGCGAATTGCACGTATCTTTCATGAAATACATTATTTGATAGTATACGTATATTAAATAATTTCTTACAATGTCTCTTATACCTGCCGTTCTGTTCCGGTCAACTATAGATATATAAATGCATTTCGTTTCGGGTCAAATAGATACGAATGGAACAAGCAGGGTTAAATTAATACGTATGACATTTTATGTAGCAGTATTTATAAGTAAGATATTTGCAACTCGACTTTGGCACGTAGCACTAAGATGGAAGTCGTAAATGAAAGATTCGATGGTTCGGCAGTGTTTGGAGATGCAGAAGAAAGCGCGTTTTTGGAAAGCATTTACGATAGTTTTAAAAAATACAGGGTGTTTCAAATTTGACATAAATCAATTTAATATTGCACATTTGAATTATATTCTGTGAATTATATTATATTGCCATATATATATTTAATACATTTTCAGTAATTAATTTTAACATCCGAATTTTTCTTCTTAATTTTTCATGGAGAAAAATCGTGCTGGTGAAGAAGTAGTTTATGTCAAACTTGGAAAAACCTTAGAATAACACAAATATGTTAAAAATAATACTAAAATTTCATACAGACATTATATAAATTACTTGATTCACTGGTAAAGCAATATACGAACGTTACTTTCATTTATATTTTAAAATTAGATGTGAATTTAAATATGATTTGTATACCGACAGTGGCAGACGTCTAGTCTATTCGAAGTTAGTAAAGACTGTCGTTTATTAGTGCCTTCGTATAAATAAAAACAAATTACTTTAAATTTATTTTGAAAGCCTTTAATTATATTTACAAATCACATTTAAATGTACATTATCTAATTAATGTAATTTCCAAATATATCATTTTCTTCTGCGAAAGTACGAAAATAAAAAATGGTATCACTATTTCTTTCTTTCAGATATATAATGGAACATACTTCGCCAGCAACGTAACAACCTTTTCCGGATGGTTCAAGTTGAAAATATTAATTATACATCTGTAATAAAATCTCCCTTTTCGTTAACATTATTTTTTTAAATAATTATCAATCATTAAATGAATTTAATCTGCCTTTGAGACAAGATTAATCAAAGTTAAATTATATATATAAATTTCGTTTCATTTACTCAAAAAAATTCACCATGTTTATTTTTTTTTTATTCACGTTTCTGCCATATAAATGAAACGAAATTTAAATAAATAATTTAACTTTGATTAATCTTGTCTCAAAGGCCAATTAAATTCATTTACAGATTAACTAATAGGGGACAATTATAAATTTGGTAATTATCAATCATGCATAAAATATAAAATATTAATAATAAAATTATTAATCTATCAAATTTATTTAATTATAAAATATTTTTTAGCTTAGTGAATACTTTATTAAATTCACCAGATTTTTACTTTACCTATTTTCTCTGCAAATAAACAATACGATGCTCATAAAAATAATATAGTTTACATAATAGATTTCACCAAATAGTATTTGAAAATACTGTTTAAATAGTGGACATTTTTTAAATACTTCTAAAAATAGTATTTGAAATTGTGTACATTAAATTAGAAACAATTGTGAATAGTTTGTATATATTTAATATATATATATATGTAATCGCAAAAATATTATGCAAACTGTCGAGGAATTATCAAATATTATAAAAATTAAATACAGTTGCAAAATTTTCTTGTCTTTAATTATACAATGGTATAAAATTGATTAAATATTATAGAAATATTGACATTTATAAAATTAAATGTATATCAAATTTGTATATGCAATGTTAAATAGTAACATTTAATAATCTCAAAATGCGGCAACATGTTCAAAACCATATTAAGTCCGTTAAGGTCCGTTACCAAAAGCCAACACCAAATTATGGAGCTATTTAAACTAGTTAAATAGTAATTCGAAAAGAATATATAAAGTTATGCTAAGAAAAATAATGAAAATATTATTTTAATTTTTGGTAAATAAGAGTATTTGAGAACTATTTCAGATTATTTTTTCCAATACCGACTAAGTCTTGTTATCATGATTAATAACTACCAAATATTCGTAACTTTTCTGTAACAATAGTTGCAATTTCCTCCTTTCACAAACTCCGCTCCGTTTAACTGTTACGTTCTGGCATTTAACCCTTTATATTTCTTAACTTGTCTACAAGTAGACCATAATGTATAAATAAATTTTTACAATATACAAAGGAAGCATCATAGTAACTTAAACGCTCGTTTCCTTGTTGGAATTTTGCGTAACATTATCCGCACTGATACAGTCGTCCTCCTCGTTATTCACAAATATCGACGTAACGTTTATTAAATGGGTCCCATTTTCGTTAATCCCAAGCTCGTCGTTATCCGGATAATCTTGGCAATTGCTTTTCGGCAGCGGGATCTCAAAATCGATGAGTCGTTCAAACTTCTCGCAAAGAATCTTCTGATCGTCATTATCCGCAACCTGCTTTGTGTGGTCCTCAACGTAAGAAGTCGCGGCGGAGTTGTCGCCATCTAGCGTAAAATCCGACTTGGATGACATCGGCATGAATGGGTACATTTTATCCGACAAAAATTCGTGAACCTTACCGAGGGCGTTTGGCAAGTCGTCGGCCATTTTGTCGAAGAAACGCGAACTCGCGGTACTCGGCATATCCGTGCGCGACGATCGCGAATACTCGCAGTTCTTTGAACTCGTTAATGACGTCACGTCGTTCAAAGAACTGTGGCAGCTTCTGCTCTTCAAAGGAATGGGGTTAACAATGGGCAGAGAATAAAGACTGCTCGAATGTGCGTTTCGCATCAAAATGCGTTTAAACGGATGATCTTCCGTGTCGCTCGCGTCGCTCGCGCTCGAACAGTGTATGTTATTGTCGTTGGATCTCACGATCATGTCGCTGATTTCCGATACATTGTTCTCGCTCTTTTCGCTTGCCATGTGCGTAGCGTAATCTAAATCAGAACTGCATTCCAAACTGCATTGCTGCGACACGTTTCGCAGCTGCTTTTCTTCTTCTGTTTTCGATTTCGAATCTGAATCGTACACACTCTCGCAGTTCGATTGTATTTGTTGCGTGAGATGCGGGTCATCTGCAAGTTTAATAATAAGTTAATAGACAAATTTCATTTACTTAAATTAAAAATTATTACCTTTCAACTTGTCTCAAGTTGAAAAAAAACGTTAAAAGTTATAGTATCATGATTGCATCGGTCTTTTCATTCTACAAAAGTACATAAATGTACGTGTTTGAAAATTTGAAATATAAACATCTCCGGATATACTCCAGCGCCATCTACAACTAGCGGATAATTTTCACGGGACTGTCATACCCAAGCTCAAGCTTCTGATGTACTTGACGTAATAACTCAAATTGTGCAAAGGCGCCACTTGAACTGTAGCATATAATATGGCGCGAATAATGTACACAAATACAAAAAGTAAAATAAATTGTTAATAAGAACTTAATAATTTGTATAAATCTCAATATTCGATCTTGTAGAACATAATACACACCTAATTCATCCGTTAACGACATTTGATAATCATTCGCCTGTTGTAAACTACAATTATCGACTTTTTTCGATGCATTGACATTGTTTTCCTGACCAATGACATATCTCAAAGGATGGTTACATTCATCGGATATCCTTCCCGCGTCATCCCGATGTATATTAACATTCTTGACGCCATTCACAGGGTTCAAATCCACGCGAATATTCGCATTATTGATTTTAACACTGCGTTCGAAAATGTTTCGCTCGCCATTGTTTTCCAACTTAACGGCCCGTCGTGGTATCGAAATGCAACTGCCACCGTCGCTAGTGGCGCCACCATCACCTTGCTTTCTGGGCCCTAGATTGCTGTTCTTCGTATGCCTTCGCTGCTTTTTAAAGAACTTTCGCGCAACCCCGCTCTGATGTGGATTGTAAAACATCTCCACGCAAACCGGTGCAGAATCCGTGTTATATGTTGTTACTGAGTTGTTAGATCTGTATTGTTGTCGGTGCAAAACAACGAGATTTACATTCGCAGTCGCCTCTTTCGGCTTGGTTAGAGATCCAGTCGTTATCATACCCTTTTTTGAAACGTTACAGCTGTTGTGAGATTTGTCCGTGTGTCTTGATGAGGAGATAGAATTGGTGTCGGATGTTACCTAAGTATCAGCATTGGAAATGTACAAATATGTTCATTCCTAATGGATATTAACTATATGTTATACTGTGTTAGTTAGTTTTAAATGTACATCATAAAATGAGCCATTTACATTACTGAGAATATTTACATTGCGACAATACCTGAGTAGCTTGCGAAGTTGACAATGGATGCGGAACAGTTTGAACCAGTGGCTGTGCCGGCATGACAGGATTCGCATCCGAAATGCTTCTTGTTCTGCAGCACCTATTCCTCCGCTTCTTCAGCCAACACCTCATCTTTAGCCATTGCATCCTAACATCACTGCGCGCAATTCCATGGAACAGTAGAATAAACATACCCAGCGAACTAGCTGAAACAGCGTAGAGAATCGCGAAAGTAGTCTCGTTATACGGAAACTGCGAGTCAAACAGATTCGCAGTGGTCAATGCGGCCGAAGTCCAAGTCAGCAAGTATAGAATCACCACGACAATTTGACCCCGCAATTGCGTTATCTGTGAATGTTCGAGATCCTCAGTTTCCGAAGAAATGGTTTGTGTACTGTGTGTGCTATTTCTATCCGCGGCGGTATTTATGGTGGGCTCCAATAATTCCAAGTCCATGTTTTCAGTGGCTTGGGTCCCTTCGGACATTTGCCCGTTAATATCTACGTTTTTAATTGCACATCGTATTAGCATTTGAAGAATTATAAGATACAGAAGAAGAATAGCTGCCGGAACAAAAACTGCAGCCAGAGCCGGACCCGAGTTGAGAAAACAGTGCGAATACGCGGCGTATTCTCGAAGGTTAATGGCTCCTGATATGCCGCATATTATAAGCGCAATACCCCAACCGACGAGATAAATGCCGAGTAAAGGTTTTCTTATTGGTTGCTCGTGAGAATCGTCGTCGGAAAGGACTTCTGTATCGCAAGTTGATAAACGTTTGTACATATTACTGTAAACGGAAAATAAACATTCAATAATAGTTATGTATTCAGGTATTTAAAAAACATGATAACAATACACGTTTTTCTTTTAGTCAATAAATCTTACTTGCAGGAAAAACGTACCTTGCAGATACTGTCATCCACAGTAGGCAGCATAAAGATAAATAATGTAACACCAGACCTACGCCTTGGCAAATTTCTATGTTATCTGTTTGATGGATACCTGCCGTGTATAAACCACACAATAGAATGATAGCGACCCACGTGTTGATGAAACTATGTTTACTTTTTTTAGGCATCGCAATTGAGGAATAACAACAAATGTATGTTATAGTGCTACACACCAGACATACAATTATTAAAAAGCTACCAAAATACACGGCAGGGTTTGAATATTTGAACTTTGCACCGGTTAAACTGAAATGAAAGAGGGATATTACCAGTGGAAAAATTTTCATTTGTAAAGGTTTAAAGATATTTTTCAGCTGTTTTGATAATGTAGAAATTTAATGAAACTACGGGATATGATTATAATAGTTTGCTATATAGTCTTTCCACTTTTTCACGCTGAAACACATTTTTAAACCGCACACATAAAAATAATTACCTTCTGTCTTTTAGTTTGAGGTAGGAACTATCTTGTAAAATCCCATAGTATCCAAGTCTATCACAGTGAAATATTATCAAATTGCTGAGTAGATTCAATAAATAACAACCATCACTGGTCCAACCACCAGTGTCATTAAGTGTCGCGTCCCAAACAACCGGCTTTGGTTTATTTATCACATGATGGTACAAGGGTACTTTCAACATTACATACACAGGTTCCGATAAATTTTGAACTGGTATTCCAACTAAAACCAAAACCAAAGACATAAATCATTTTTAAACACAAATTTTCTAACAATATAAAAATATTAAAACAGAAAAATCAGTACATACTCAATTTGCTTCCAATAACACACGACAAAACGTCCATGTTATCGTTATCGACATTACTAGGAAACAATCTGTTGTCACTGTACATCGCAATCATGAGTTGATGCGCCACTGCGCTGCCGCCGACATGTTTGAACAACGAAGCAGGTAACTGAATAGACGCTTCTATAGTTCTGTCCTTTACTCCAATGGTAGCAGATTTATTATTCGTAGCACAGTGCAACAACCTGGCATTCGAATTTTCCGAATCAACACTGCTGTACCAAGTACAAGTCAAACCCGTAAAGCTATCAGGTTTGATCCTAAACTCCTCCAACGCCATGTTGTTCTTATGAGATTGAATAGATGGCGTAAACGCAGTTACGGTTTCTACAGCTTTCACTAATTTAGTACAAGACTTGTAGCTCGATTCTGCAATCTGCATCATCTGCTTTGGCAAATCCAACACAGAGCTTATTATGTCGATGAGCATCGTGCCGAGTTCTTTCTCCTCCACTAAGAAATTTAAGTAGTTTTCTACGGTTTGAGTTATGAAGTTGATCTCGATGGGATCCGTCAAAAGAGTCCTGTTGCTAGTATAGTTTTTCAATTTTTTCACAGTTTCTATCAAGTTGCCTTTTGTTAGGGAAACATTGAATTTGGAGAATTGCTCTAATATTTTGGTTGTCGAGGATATGTATGGGCAGGATTCGGTGTTTAGGTCAACCCACTGACCGCTGTCGTTGCAGAAATAAGTGGTTCGCAAAGGTATCAAACCGGACAAACCACTACCTTCGCAGGGCAGTTCCGCCATCCACCCTACCACCGTTCTCGGCCAGGCATAGATGCCTTTGTTATTTCTAGTCACTAAAATACATCGCATGCAATTAATACATATTTTGCACACTCGACTCTTCTTTGTGAGATGGCGCTAAAGTACATATTTCTCTTTTGAAGATTAAATTTTCAGTATTAATATTTCGGTTAGCCAGTTCAGCGTCGTATCTCAAAAAAGGTATGCTTTAAAATATCAAGAATTATTACCTGCTAATGGACAATAACGTGTTTGGTCAGAAATGACAAATAAGTTTATTGATTTCGATTTATTGCCATGCGTGGAAATTAGAAGACAATTCCATTGACCATTGTGTTCTTCTTTTACTGGTACAATACTGATGGAACTACAAATACAAAGATTAAGTTAAAATTCTTTCAAGGGTAATTTAAGAATGTCTGTGCAACGTTTCCAATCGCCCCACGTAATCAAAATATCATTTAATCGTGATGTAATCATCTTCAGAATTAAACTCCAATATTCGAAAGCTTTGCCCAATTTGTGATGTATATTATTTAATTATGATTTTTCCGCATGAGCGTAGATGGAGCTGTCGTCAGATATTGGTATAAGACTCTGAACACGTACAATTTAGTTCTAATGTTATAACGCTTGTAATTATTAATAAAATAAATACCTATCTACAATTCCACTGTCGCTGATAAATTTATTTTCAATTTTAACATTTGGCAAACTATTTTGCGGACTTTTGAACAAATCAGAATCTACTTTGTCAGTGATATTGGGATTCCACAACCAATTTAATGCGGCATGCTTGTCACTTGTTACGCTCGGTGCTCGGCATTTCAATGTTAGTGAATCTCCAGCAAAGACCACTTGATTTTGATCGGGCAAAATCTCTATCGTGGGGGTGGTCCATTCGCACTGCATTTCCTCCAAGACCCGCAGCTTTTTTACAGGTTGACCTTTGAGATTAGGTGGCGATGCGCATTTCGGCGGTGAGCTGATACACGAAATATTTTACAATAAACAAATTATGTATGTTATGCTGACACATTAACCCTTTGTTGACGGACAATGGAGGTAGTTATGTATAATTTACTAAGATCTTTAAATATTCTAATGTCTTTTATTTGATGTATGCAATCTCGCACATTTTCAGTGCAAAATCGCTAATTATTCCTAACAAAATATTAAATTAGGAATCAATGGGAACCTTAAACGGAGAGCTAGCACCATTGACTAAGGGTTAATAATGATAAATTAGAAATGTTAATATTGTTACTTTAATTTTATTGAAGTGTTATATATCCAGTTACTGAACCAGTATAAGTCACAATTACATTGCCAAGGATTGCTAGAGATGTCTCTGAAAAAAGTAAAGTAACACTTTATGTTAGTGCTATAACACGATTGAACAAGTGATTGCTTAACAAGTGAGGATGGTAATTTCTACAAGAGGACTTTTCAAGAAAAATATCTTTGTTGAATTTTTGAAGCTTTGCCGATTATACGATGAATATACTTCCATCGTACCAAATGTCACGTATGTGTCATTTATATATGCCCAATCTAAATTTCAAATATTATAATTTATTTCAGTCTCTTAATTTAGAGCTTTAATTCATAGAACGCTTTAATAATATATACTAATTAAGTATATGTGTATACTTACAGTTGTTTTAATGACTTCAAACCTTGAAATGTACCTTCTTTCAATGTTGTAAGACTATTTCCATTCAGTTTTCTGGAAAATATCACACATTATAATGAAAATTAAAACAACAACCATCTTCTAAATACTTTTTGCTAACACATTTTCACTTACAATCGATCTAACGCCTGCAACTTTTGAAATATGGTCACCTCTAAATCGTTTATTCTGTTTCCTGATATATCACTGAAACAAATTAAAAAGCATGCAAATTGAAAGCCCTTTGTCAATAATAAATCAATTAGGTCTATGCAGGCAAATAGAAATATGACATTCACAAAAATATACAAATAATTAATTAATGAATAAATAAAATCAAAAAAATATGTTTAGATTAAAAATTGTAATTTTGCAACTTTCAGAAGAGTCAAAAATTACAATTTAAACAAAATAAATACATAAGTTGACGACATGGTTAAAAATAAATACAAATACATAAGTAAAAAAATTAGATGTTTCAGCACCTGTGTTGTGTGCCCTGTTCAGTAAAAGTCTAAACATAAAAACATTTATAAATAAAACTTTATATTTTTTGTTACTTTTCAACTCTAATTATAATCCTCATCTGATGGAATCAACAATCATTTATTGTTAATTTAGAATAATAATAAATTAACATATCAATTATTTCTAAAAATTTGCGTAATGTTTAAATTATGACACAATTGTGTATTG